>JAWNLG010000015.1:17500-42214 GCA_035041335.1 Drosophila crucigera | reverse complement strand
ACTATGATATTCTTTACCAGGTTTCCCTCCGCGGTAAATAAATTCACTATTTGCTTCCCAGTTTCCCACCTTTTCAGAAGGTGAGTGACTATGATAGTATTATCCCGGTTTCACTCCACGGTAAATAAATTCACTATTTGCTTCCCAGCTCTCCTACCTTCTTCAGAAGGTGAGTGATCTATGATACTATTATCCCGGTTTCACTCCACGGTAAATATATTCACTATTTGCTTCCCAGTTTCCCACCTTTTTCAGAAGGTGAGTGACTATGAATAGTATTATCTTTCGGTTTCACTCCACGGTAAATAAATTCACTATTTGCTTCCCAGTTTCCTACCTTTTCAGAAGGTGAGTGACTATGATAGTCTTATCCCAGGTTTCACTCCACGGTAAATAAATTCACTATTTGCTTCCCAGTTTCCCACCTTTTCAAAAGGTGAGTGACTATGATAAAATTATGCAGGTTTCGCATCACGTTAGATAAATTCACTAATTGCTCCCCAGTTTCCACCAAAAAATACGCGACTATGATATTCTTTACCAGGTTTCCCTCCACGGTAAATAAATTCACTATTTGCTTCCCAGTTGCCCACCTTTTCAGAAGGTGCGTGATCGGCGGCCCACGGCCTCAGTCATACCATAATTACAAAACCCAATTTCTACCAAATCGGGCCACTTTTGACAAAGATATGGCATTTTCAGTTATTTCACCTTAAAAAAAAACCAAAATTTTAACATAAGTTGGGGCTCCATATTACATTTTCAGATTTAAATGCAGGTTTATTCTAGAGGTCAAACAAAGTTATGGCATTTTCAGTTTTTTCACCTTCAAAAAAAGGTAAGTGATTATGATATTCTTTCCCAGGTTTTACTCCACGGTAAATAAATTCACTATTTGCTTCCCAGTTTCCCACCTTTTCAAAAGGTGAGTGACTATGATAGTATTATCCCGGTTTCACTCCACGGTAAATAAATTCAAGTTGGGGCTCCATATTACATTTTCAGATTTAAATGCAGGTTTATTCTAGAGGTCAAACCATAACGAAAAATACAAATTTCGACAAAATCGGGCCACTTTTGACAAAGCTATGGCATTTTCCGTTTTTTCACCTCCCAAAACCCGTCAGATTTTGAGCATAAGATAGGGTGTCCAGATGACATGTTCAGATTTAAATGCAGTTTTATTCTAGAGGTCAAACCATAACTAAGAATACAAATTTCGACAAAATCTGGCCACTTTTGACAAAGTTATGACCATTTTCGTTTTTTTATTTTTTTTTTGGCTTTTCGTCCGCATTTCATTTTGGAAGTAGGCATACCGATTTTATCAGTCCCCGTCCCCTCTATAAGTCATTTCCTAACTAAAAATACAAATTTCGACAAAATCGGGCCACTTTTGACAAAGTTATGACCATTTTCGTTTTTTCACCTCCCAAAACCCGTCAGATTTTGAGCATAAGATAGGGTGTCCAGATGACATGTTCAGATTTAAATGCAGTTTTATTCTAGAGGTCAAACCATAACTAAGAATACAAATTTCGACAAAATCTGGCCACTTTTGACAAAGTTATGACCATTTTTTTTTTTTTTTTTTTTGGCTTTTCGTGCGCATTTCATTTTGGAAGTAGGCATACCGATTTTATCAGTCCCCATCCCCTCTATAAGTCATTTCCTAACTAAAAATACAAATTTCGACAAAATCGGGCCACTTTTGACAAAGTTATGACCATTTTCGTTTTTTTTTTTTTTTTTTGGCTTTTCGTCCGCATTTCGTTTTGGAAGTCGGCATACCGATTTTATCAGTCCCCGTCCCCTCTATAAGTCATTTCCTAACTAAAAATACAAATTTCGACAAAATCGGGCCACTTTTGACAAAGTTATGACCATTTTCGTTTTTTCACCTCCCAAACCCGTCCGATTTTGAGCATAAGATAGGAATTTCATTGTGGAAGACGGCAGACCGGTTTTGTCTATCCCCATCCCTCTTATGAGTCATACCATAACTAAAAATACAAATTTCGACAAAATCGGGCCACTTTTGACAAAGTTATGACCATTTTCGTTTTTTTTTTTTTTTTTTGGCTTTTCGTCCGCATTTCATTTTGGAAGTAGGCATACCGATTTTATCAGTCCCCGTCCCCTCTATAAGTCATTTCCTAACTAAAAATACAAATTTCGACAAAATCGGGCCACTTTTGACAAAGTTATGACCATTTTCGTTTTTTCACCTCCCAAAACCCGTCCGATTTTGAGCATAAGATAGGGTGTCCAGATGACATTTTCAGATTTAAATGCAGTTTTATTCTAGAGGTCAAACCATAACTAAGAATACAAATTTCGACAAAATCTGGCCACTTTTGACAAAGTTATGACCATTTTTTTTTTTTTTTTTTTTTGGCTTTTCGTGCGCATTTCATTTTGGAAGTAGGCATACCGATTTTATCAGTCCCCATCCCCTCTATAAGTCATTTCCTAACTAAAAATACAAATTTCGACAAAATCGGGCCACTTTTGACAAAGTTATGACCATTTTCGTTTTTTTTTTTTTTTTTTTTTTGGCTTTTCGTCCGCATTTCGTTTTGGAAGTCGGCATACCGATTTTATCAGTCCCCGTCCCCTCTATAAGTCATTTCCTAACTAAAAATACAAATTTCGACAAAATCGGGCCACTTTTGACAAAGTTATGACCATTTTCGTTTTTTCACCTCCCAAACCCGTCCGATTTTGAGCATAAGATAGGAATTTCATTGTGGAAGACGGCAGACCGGTTTTGTCTATCCCCATCCCTCTTATGAGTCATACCATAACTAAAAATACAAATTTCGACAAAATCGGGCCACTTTTGACAAAGTTATGACCATTTTCGTTTTTTTTTTTTTTTTTTTTGGCTTTTCGTCCGCATTTCATTTTGGAAGTAGGCATACCGATTTTATCAGTCCCCGTCCCCTCTATAAGTCATTTCCTAACTAAAAATACAAATTTCGACAAAATCGGGCCACTTTTGACAAAGTTATGACCATTTTCGTTTTTTCACCTCCCAAAACCCGTCCGATTTTGAGCATAAGATAGGGTGTCCAGATGACATTTTCAGATTTAAATGCAGTTTTATTCTAGAGGTCAAACCATAACTAAGAATACAAATTTCGACAAAATCTGGCCACTTTTGACAAAGTTATGACCATTTTTTTTTTTTTTTTTTTTTGGCTTTTCGTGCGCATTTCATTTTGGAAGTAGGCATACCGATTTTATCAGTCCCCATCCCCTCTATAAGTCATTTCCTAACTAAAAATACAAATTTCGACAAAATCGGGCCACTTTTGACAAAGTTATGACCATTTTCGTTTTTTTTTTTTTTTTTTTTTGGCTTTTCGTCCGCATTTCGTTTTGGAAGTCGGCATACCGATTTTATCAGTCCCCGTCCCCTCTATAAGTCATTTCCTAACTAAAAATACAAATTTCGACAAAATCGGGCCACTTTTGACAAAGTTATGACCATTTTCGTTTTTTCACCTCCCAAACCCGTCCGATTTTGAGCATAAGATAGGAATTTCATTGTGGAAGACGGCAGACCGGTTTTGTCTATCCCCATCCCTCTTATGAGTCATACCATAACTAAAAATACAAATTTCGACAAAATCGGGCCACTTTTGACAAAGTTATGACCATTTTCGTTTTTTTTTTTTTTTTTTTGGCTTTTCGTCCGCATTTCATTTTGGAAGTAGGCATACCGATTTTATCAGTCCCCGTCCCCTCTATAAGTCATTTCCTAACTAAAAATACAAATTTCGACAAAATCGGGCCACTTTTGACAAAGTTATGACCATTTTCGTTTTTTTCACCTCCCAAACCCGTCCGATTTTGAGCATAAGATAGGGTGTCCAGATGACATTTTCAGATTTAAATGCAGTTTTATTCTAGAGGTCAAACCATAACTAAGAATACAAATTTCGACAAAATCTGGCCACTTTTGACAAAGTTATGACCATTTTTTTTTTTTTTTTTTTTTGGCTTTTCGTGCGCATTTCATTTTGGAAGTAGGCATACCGATTTTATCAGTCCCCATCCCCTCTATAAGTCATTTCCTAACTAAAAATACAAATTTCGACAAAATCGGGCCACTTTTGACAAAGTTATGACCATTTTCGTTTTTTTTTTTTTTTTTTTTGGCTTTTCGTCCGCATTTCGTTTTGGAAGTCGGCATACCGATTTTATCAGTCCCCGTCCCCTCTATAAGTCATTTCCTAACTAAAAATACAAATTTCGACAAAATCGGGCCACTTTTGACAAAGTTATGACCATTTTCGTTTTTTCACCTCCCAAACCCGTCCGATTTTGAGCATAAGATAGGAATTTCATTGTGGAAGACGGCAGACCGGTTTTGTCTATCCCCATCCCTCTTATGAGTCATACCATAACTAAAAATACAAATTTCGACAAAATCGGGCCACTTTTGACAAAGTTATGACCATTTTCGTTTTTTTTTTTTTTTTTTTTGGCTTTTCGTCCGCATTTCATTTTGGAAGTAGGCATACCGATTTTATCAGTCCCCGTCCCCTCTATAAGTCATTTCCTAACTAAAAATACAAATTTCGACAAAATCGGGCCACTTTTGACAAAGTTATGACCATTTTCGTTTTTTCACCTCCCAAAACCCGTCCGATTTTGAGCATAAGATAGGGTGTCCAGATGACATTTTCAGATTTAAATGCAGTTTTATTCTAGAGGTCAAACCATAACTAAGAATACAAATTTCGACAAAATCTGGCCACTTTTGACAAAGTTATGACCATTTTTTTTTTTTTTTTTTTTTTGGCTTTTCGTGCGCATTTCATTTTGGAAGTAGGCATACCGATTTTATCAGTCCCCATCCCCTCTATAAGTCATTTCCTAACTAAAAATACAAATTCGACAAAATCGGGCCACTTTTGACAAAGTTATGACCATTTTCGTTTTTTTTTTTTTTTTTTTTGGCTTTTCGTCCGCATTTCGTTTTGGAAGTCGGCATACCGATTTTATCAGTCCCCGTCCCCTCTATAAGTCATTTCCTAACTAAAAATACAAATTTCGACAAAATCGGGCCACTTTTGACAAAGTTATGACCATTTTCGTTTTTTCACCTCCCAAACCCGTCCGATTTTGAGCATAAGATAGAATTTCATTGTGGAAGACGGCAGACCGGTTTTGTCTATCCCCATCCCTCTTATGAGTCATACCATAACTAAAAATACAAATTTCGACAAAATCGGGCCACTTTTGACAAAGTTATGACCATTTTCGTTTTTTTTTTTTTTTTTGGCTTTTCGTCCGCATTTCATTTTGGAAGTAGGCATACCGATTTGACAGTCCCCGTCCCCTCTATGTCATTTCCTAACTAAAAATACAAATTTCGACAAAATCGCGCCACTTTTGACAAAGTTATGACCATTTTCGTTTTTTCACCTCCCAAAACCCGTCCGATTTTGAGCATAAGATAGGGTGTCCAGATGACATTTTCAGATTTAAATGCAGTTTTATTCTAGAGGTCAAACCATAACTAAGAATACAAATTTCGACAAAATCTGGCCACTTTTGACAAAGTTATGACCATTTTTTTTTTTTTTTTTTTTTTTGGGCTTTTCGTGCGCATTTCATTTTGGAAGTAGGCATACCGATTTTATCAGTCCCCATCCCCTCTATAAGTCATTTCCCAACTAAAAATACAAATTTCGACAAAAATCGGGCCACTTTTGACAAAGTTATGACCATTTTCGTTTTTTTTTTTTTTTTTTTTGGCTTTTCGTCCGCATTTCGTTTTGGAAGTCGGCATACCGATTTTATCAGTCCCTGTCCCCTCTATAAGTCATTTCCTAACTAAAATACAAATTTCGATAAAATCGGGCCACTTTTGACAAAGTTATGACCATTTTCGTTTTTTCACCTCCCAAACCCGTCCGATTTTGAGCATAAGATAGGAATTTCATTGTGGAAGACGGCAGACCGGTTTTGTCTATCCCATCCTCTTATGAGTCATACCATAACTAAAAATACAAATTTCGACAAAATCGGGCCACTTTTGACAAAGTTATGACCATTTTCGTTTTTTTTTTTTTTTTTTTTTGGCTTTTCGTCCGCATTTCATTTTGGAAGTAGGCATACCGATTTTATCAGTCCCCGTCCCCTCTATAAGTCATTTCCTAACTAAAAATACAAATTTCGACAAAATCGGGCCACTTTTGACAAAGTTATGACCATTTTCGTTTTTTCACCTCCCAAAACCCGTCCGATTTTGAGCATAAGATAGGGTGTCCAGATGACATTTTCAGATTTAAATGCAGTTTTATTCTAGAGGTCAAACCATAACTAAGAATACAAATTTCGACAAAATCTGGCCACTTTTGACAAAGTTATGACCATTTTTTTTTTTTTTTTTTTGGCTTTTCGTGCAGCATTTCATTTTGGAATGAGAAATACCGATTTTATCAGTCCCATCCCCTCTATAAGTCATTTCCTAACTAAAAATACAAATTTCGACAAAATCGGGCCACTTTTGACAAAGAGCGACCATTTTCGTTTTTTTTTTTTTTTTTTTTTGTGCTTTTCGTCCGCATTTCGTTTTGGAAGTCTGCATACCGATTTTATCAGTCCCCGTCCCCTCTATAAGTCATTTC
Source organism: Drosophila crucigera (assembly GCA_035041335.1). Taxonomy (NCBI): domain Eukaryota; kingdom Metazoa; phylum Arthropoda; class Insecta; order Diptera; family Drosophilidae; genus Drosophila; species Drosophila crucigera. The sequence continues at coordinate 35,567 of JAWNLG010000015.1, read as the reverse complement.
CTAACTAAAAATACAAATTTCGACAAAATCGGGCCACTTTTGACAAAGTTATGACCATTTTCGTTTTTTCACCTCCCAAACCCGTCCGATTTTGAGCATAAGATAGGAATTTCATTGTGGAAGACGGCAGACCGGTTTTGTCTATCCCCATCCCTCTTATGAGTCATACCATAACTAAAAATACAAATTTCGACATAAATCGGGCCACTTTTGACAAAGTTATGACCATTTTCGTTTTTTTTTTTTTTTTTTTTTTTTGGCTTTTTCGTCCGCATTTCATTTTGGAAGTAGGCATACGATTTTATCAGTCCCCGTCCCCTCTATAAGTCATTTCCTAACTAAAATACAAATTTCGACAAAATCGGGCCACTTTTGACAAAGTTATGACCATTTTCGTTTTTTCACCTCCCAAAACCCGTCCGATTTTGAGCATAAGATAGGGTGTCCAGATGACATTTTCAGATTTAAATGCAGTTTTATTCTAGAGGTCAAACCATAACTAAGAATACAAATTTCGACAAAATCTGGCCACTTTTGACAAAGTTATGACCATTTTTTTTTTTTTTTTTTTTGGCTTTTCGTGCGCATTTCATTTTGGAAGTAGGCATACCGATTTTATCAGTCCCCATCCCTCTATAAGTCATTTCCTAACTAAAAATACAAATTTCGACAAAATCGGGCCACTTTTGACAAAGTTATGACCATTTTCGTTTTTTTTTTTTTTTTTTTGGCTTTTCGTCCGCATTTCGTTTTGGAAGTCGGCATACCGATTTTATCAGTCCCTGTCCCCTCTATAAGTCATTTCCTAACTAAAAATACAAATTTCGACAAAATCGGGCCACTTTTGACAAAGTTATGACCATTTTCGTTTTTTCACCTCCCAAAACCCGTCCGATTTTGAGCATAAGATAGGAATTTCATTGTGGAAGACGGCAGACCGTTTAGTAATGCATCCCTCTTCTGAGTCATACCATAACTAAAATACAAATTTCGACAAAATCGGGCCACTTTTGACAAAGTTATGACCATTTTCGTTTTTTTTTTTTTTTTTTTGGCTTTTCGTCCGCATTTCATTTTGGAAGTAGGCATACCGATTTTATCAGTCCCCGTCCCCTCTATAAGTCATTTCCTAACTAAAAATACAAATTTCGACAAAATCGGGCCACTTTTGACAAAGTTATGACCATTTTTCGTTTTTTCACCTCCCAAAACCCGTCCGATTTTGAGCATAAGATAGGGTGTCCAGATGACATTTTCAGATTTAAATCCAGTTTTATTCTAGAGGTAAACCATAACTAAGAATACAAATTTCGACAAAATCTGGCCACTTTTGACAAAGTTATGACCATTTTCGTTTTTTTTTTTTTTTTGGCTTTCGTGCGCATTTCCATTTTGGAAGTAGGCATACCGTTTTATCAGTCCCCATCCCCTCTATAAGTCATTTCCTAACTAAAAATACAAATTTCGACAAAATCGGCCACTTTTGACAAAGTTATGACCATTTTCGTTTTTTTTTTTTTTTTTTTTGGCTTTTCGTCCGCATTTCGTTTTGGAAGTCGGCATACCGATTTTATCAGTCCCCGTCCCCTCTATAAGTCATTTCCTAACTAAAAATACAAATTTCGACAAAATCGGGCCACTTTTGACAAAGTTATGACCATTTTCGTTTTTTCACCTCCCAAAACCCGTCCGATTTTGAGCATAAGATAGGAATTTCATTGTGGAAGATTTGGCAGACCGGTTTTGTCTATCCCCATTCTTATGAGTCATACCATAACTAAAATACAAATTTCGACAAAATCGGGCCACTTTTGACAAAGTTATGACCATTTTCGTTTTTTTTTTTTTTTTTTTTGGCTTTTCGTCCGCATTTCATTTTGGAAGTAGGATACCGATTTTATCAGTCCCCGTCCCCTCTATAAGTCATTTCCTAACTAAAAATACAAATTTCGACAAAATCGGGCCACTTTTGACAAAGTTATGACCATTTTCGTTTTTTCACCTCCCAAACCCGTCCGATTTTGAGCATAAGATAGGAATGTCAGTGACATACGCAGATTTTATGCAGTCCCATCCCTCTATGGGTCAATACCATAACTAAAAATACAAATTTCGACAAAATCGGGCCACTTTTGACAAAGTTATACCATTTTCGTTTTTTTTTTTTTTTGGCTTTTCGTAAGCATTTCATTTTGGAAGTAGGCATACCGGTTTTATCAGTCCCCATCCCTCTATAAGTCATTTCCATAACTAAAAATACAAATTTCGATCAAAATCGAGGTTCATCAACTTTTGACAAAGTTATGACCATTTTCGTTTTTTTTTTTTTTTTTTTTGGCTTTTCGTCCGCATTTCATTTTGGAAGTAGGCATACCGATTTTATCAGTCCCCGTCCCCTCTATAAGTCATTTCCTAACTAAAAATACAAATTTCGACAAAATCGGGCCACTTTTGACAAAGTTATGACCATTTTCGTTTTTTCTTACCTCCCAAACCCGTCCGATTTTGAGCATAAGATAGAATTTCATTGTGGAAGACGGCAGACCGGTTTTGTCTATCCCCATCCCTCTTATGAGTCATACCATAACTAAAAATACAAATTTCGACAAAATCGGGCCACTTTGGACAAAGTTACTGACCATTTTCGTTTTTTTTTTTTTTTTTTTTTTTGGCTTTTCGTCCGCATTTCATTTTGGAAGTAGGCATACCGATTTTATCAGTCCCCGTCCCCTCTATAAGTCATTTCCTAACTAAAAATACAAATTTCGACAAAATCGGGCCACTTTTGACAAAGTTATGACCATTTTCGTTTTTTCACCTCCCAAAACCCGTCCGATTTTTGAGCATAAGATAGGGTGTCCAGATGACATTTTCAGATTTAAATGCAGTTTTATTCTAGAGGTCAAACCATAACTAAGAATACAAATTTCGACAAAATCTGGCCACTTTTGACAAAGTTATGACCATTTTTTTTTTTTTTTTTTTTTTGGCTTTTCGTGCGCATTTCATTTTGGAAGTAGGTACCGATTTTATCAGTCCCCATCCCCTCTATAAGTCATTTCCTAACTAAAAATACAAATTTCGACAAAATCGGGCCACTTTTGACAAAGTTACATCATTTTCGTTTTTTTTTTTTTTTTTTTTTGGCTTTTCGTCCGCATTTCGTTTTGGAAGTCGGCATACCGATTTTATCAGTCCCCGTCCCCTCTATAAGTCATTTCCTAACTAAAATACAAATTTCGACAAAATCGGGCCACTTTTGACAAGTTATGACCATTTTCGTTTTTTCACCTCCCAAACCCGTCCGATTTTGAGCATAAGATAGGAATTTCATTGTGGAAGACGGCAGACCGGTTTTGTCTATCCCCATCCACTCTTATGAGTCATACCATAACTAAAAATACAAATTTCGACAAAATCGGGCCACTTTTGACAAAGTTATGACCATTTTCGTTTTTTTTTTTTTTTTTTTGGCTTTTCGTCCGCATTTCATTTTGGAAGTAGGCATCACCGATTTTATCAGTCCCCGTCCCCTCTATAAGTCATTTCCTAACTAAAAATACAAATTTCGACAAAATCGGGCCACTTTTGACAAAGTTATGACCATTTTCGTTTTTTCACCTCCCAAAACCCGTCCGATTTTGAGCATAAGATAGGGTGTCCAGATGACATTTTCAGATTTAAATGCAGTTTTATTCTAGAGGTTAAACCATAACTAAGAATACAAATTTCGACAAAATCTGGCCACTTTTGACAAAGTTATGACCATTTTGTTTTTTTTTTTTTTGGCTTTTCGTCGCATTTCATTTTGGAAGTAGGCATACCGATTTTATCAGTCCCCATCCCTCTATAAGTCATTTCCAATAACTAAAAATACAAATTTCGACAAAATCGGGCCACTTTTGACAAAGTTATGACCATTTTCGTTTTTTTTTTTTTTTTTTTTGGCTTTTCGTCCGCATTTCGTTTTGGAAGTCGGCATACCGATTTTATCAGTCCCCGTCCCCTCTATAAGTCATTTCCTAACTAAAAATACAAATTTCGACAAAATCGGGCCACTTTTGACAAAGTTATGACCATTTTCGTTTTTTCACCTCCCAAACCCGTCCGATTTTGAGCATAAGATAGGAATTTCATTGTGGAAGACGGCAGATCGGTTTTGTCATCCCATCCCTCTTATGAGTCATACCATAACTAAAAATACAAATTTCGACAAAATCGGGCCACTTTTGACAAAGTTATGACCATTTTCGTTTTTTTTTTTTTTTTTTTTTGGCTTTTCGTCCGCATTTCATTTTGGAAGTAGGCATACCGATTTTATCAGTCCCCGTCCCCTCTATAAGTCATTTCCTAACTAAAAATACAAATTTCGACAAAATCGGGCCACTTTTGACAAAGTTATGACCATTTTCGTTTTTTCACCTCCCAAAACCCGTCCGATTTTGAGCATAAGATAGGGTGTCCAGATGACATTTTCAGATTTAAATGCAGTTTTATTCTAGAGGTCAAACCATAACTAAGAATACAAATTTCGATCAAAATCTGGCCACTTTTGACAAAGTTATGACCATTTTTTTTTTTTTTTTTTTTTTGGCTTTTCGTGCGCATTTCATTTTGGAAGTAGGCATACCGATTTTATCAGTCCCCATCCCCTCTATAAGTCATTTCCTAACTAAAAATACAAATTTCGACAAAATCGGGCCACTTTTGACAAAGTTATGACCATTTTCGTTTTTTTTTTTTTTTTTTTGGCTTTTCGTCCGCATTTCGTTTTGGAAGTCGGCATGCCGATTTTATCAGTCCCCGTCCCCTCTATAAGTCATTTCCTAACTAAAAATACAAATTTCGACAAAATCGGGCCACTTTTGACAAAGTTATGACCATTTTCGTTTTTTCACCTCCCAAACCCGTCCGATTTTGAGCATAAGATAGGAATTTCATTGTGGAAGACGGCAGACCGGTTTTGTCTATCCCCATCCCTCTTATGGAGTCATACCATAACTAAAAATACAAATTTCGACAAAATCGGGCCACTTTTGACAAAGTTATGACCATTTTCGTTTTTTTTTTTTTTTTTTTTGGCTTTTCGTCCGCATTTCATTTTGGAAGTAGGCATACCGATTTTATCAGTCCCCGTCCCCTCTATAAGTCATTTCCTAACTAAAAATACAAATTTCGACAAAATCGGGCCACTTTTGACAAAGTTATGACCATTTTCGTTTTTTTCACCTCCCAAAACCCGTCCGATTTTGAGCATAAGATAGGGTGTCCAGATGACATTTTCAGATTTAAATGCAGTTTATTCTAGAGGTCAAACCATAACTAAGAATACAATTTTCGACAAAATCTGGCCACTTTTGACAAAGTTATGACCATTTTTTTTTTTTTTTTTTTTTGGCTTTTCGTGCGCATTTCATTTTGGAAGAGGCATACCGATTTTATCAGTCCCCATCCCCTCTATAAGTCATTTCCTAACTAAAATACAAATTTCGACAAAATCGGGCCACTTTTGACAAAGTTATGACCATTTTCGTTTTTTTTTTTTTTTTTTTTTGGCTTTTCGTCCGCATTTCGTTTTGGAAGTCGGCATACCGATTTTATCAGTCCCCGTCCCCTCTATAAGTCATTTCCAACTAAAAATACAAATTTCGACAAAATGGGCCACTTTTGACAAAGTTATGACCATTTTCGTTTTTCACCCCAAACCCGTCCGATTTGAGCATAAGATAGGGTGTCCAATAGCATTTTCAGATTTAAATGCAGTTTTATTCTAGAGGTCAAACCGATAACTAAGTTTATATCACAAATTTCGACCAAAATCTCGGCTCGATCTTTGACAAAGTTGGTGACCATTTTTTTTTTTTTTTTTTTGGCTTTTCAGAATTTAAGTAGGCATACCGATTTTTCAGTCCCCATCCCCTCTATAAGTCATTTCCTAACTAAAAATACAAATTTCGACAAAAATCGGGCCACTTTTGACAAAGTTATGACCATTTTCGTTTTTTTTTTTTTTTTTTTGGCTTTTCGTCCGCATTTCGTTTTGGAAGTCGGCATACCGATTTTATCAGTCCCCGTCCCCTCTATAAGTCATTTCCTAACTAAAAATACAAATTTCGACAAAATCGGGCCACTTTTGACAAAGTTATGACCATTTTTCGTTTTTTCACTCCCAACCCGTCCGATTTTGGCATAAGATAGGAATTTCATTGTGGAAGACGGCAGACCGGTTTTGTCTATCCCCATCCCTCTTATGAGTCATACCATAACTAAAAATACAAATTTCGACAAAATCGGGCCACTTTTGACAAAGTTATGACCATTTTCGTTTTTTTTTTTTTTTTTTGGCTTTTCGTCCGCATTTCATTTTGGAAGTAGGCATACCGATTTTATCAGTCCCCGTCCCCTCTATAAGTCATTTCCTAACTAAAAATACAAATTTCGACAAAATCGGGCCACTTTTGACAAAGTTATGACCATTTTCGTTTTTTCACCTCCCAAAACCCGTCCGATTTTGAGCATAAGATAGGGTGTCCAGATGACATTTTCAGATTTAAATGCAGTTTTATTCTAGAGGTCAAACCATAACTAAGAATACAAATTTCGACAAAATCTGGCCACTTTTGACAAAGTTATGACCATTTTTTTTTTTTTTTTTTTTTTTGGCTTTTCGTGCGCATTTCATTTTGGAAGTAGGCATACCGATTTTATCAGTCCCCATCCCCTCTATAAGTCATTTCCTAACTAAAAATACAAATTTCGACAAAATCGGGCCACTTTTGACAAAGTTATGACCATTTTCGTTTTTTTTTTTTTTTTTTTTGGCTTTTCGTCCGCATTTCGTTTTGGAAGTCGGCATACCGATTTTATCAGTCCCCGTCCCCTCTATAAGTCATTTCCTAACTAAAAATACAAATTTCGACAAAATCGGGCCACTTTTGACAAAGTTATGACCATTTTCGTTTTTTCACCTCCCAAACCCGTCCGATTTTGAGCATAAGATAGGAATTTCATTGTGGAAGACGGCAGACCGGTTTTGTCTATCCCCATCCCTCTTATGAGTCATACCATAACTAAAAATACAAATTTCGACAAAATCGGGCCACTTTTGACAAAGTTATGACCATTTTCGTTTTTTTTTTTTTTTTTTTTTGGCTTTTCGTCCGCATTTCATTTTGGAAGTAGGCATACCGATTTTATCAGTCCCCGTCCCCTCTATAAGTCATTTCCTAACTAAAAATACAAATTTCGACAAAATCGGGCCACTTTTGACAAAGTTATGACCATTTTCGTTTTTTCACCTCCCAAAACCCGTCCGATTTTGAGCATAAGATAGGGTGTCCAGATGACATTTTCAGATTTAAATGCAGTTTTATTCTAGAGGTCAAACCATAACTAAGAATACAAATTTCGACAAAATCTGGCCACTTTTGACAAAGTTATGACCATTTTTTTTTTTTTTTTTTTTTTTTGGCTTTTCGTGCGCATTTCATTTTGGAAGTAGGCATACCGATTTTATCAGTCCCCATCCCCTCTATAAGTCATTTCCTAACTAAAAATACAAATTTCGACAAAATCGGGCCACTTTTGACAAAGTTATGACCATTTTCGTTTTTTTTTTTTTTTTTTTTTTGGCTTTTCGTCCGCATTTCGTTTTGGAAGTCGGCATACCGATTTTATCAGTCCCCGTCCCCTCTATAAGTCATTTCCTAACTAAAAATACAAATTTCGACAAAATCGGGCCACTTTTGACAAAGTTATGACCATTTTCGTTTTTTCACCTCCCAAACCCGTCCGATTTTGAGCATAAGATAGGAATTTCATTGTGGAAGACGGCAGACCGGTTTTGTCTATCCCCATCCCTCTTATGAGTCATACCATAACTAAAAATACAAATTTCGACAAAATCGGGCCACTTTTGACAAAGTTATGACCATTTTCGTTTTTTTTTTTTTTTTTGGCTTTTCGTCCGCATTTCATTTTGGAAGTAGGCATACCGATTTTATCAGTCCCCGTCCCCTCTATAAGTCATTTCCTAACTAAAAATACAAATTTCGACAAAATCGGGCCACTTTTGACAAAGTTATGACCATTTTCGTTTTTTCACCTCCCAAAACCCGTCCGATTTTGAGCATAAGATAGGGTGTCCAGATGACATTTTCAGATTTAAATGCAGTTTTATTCTAGAGGTCAAACCATAACTAAGAATACAAATTTCGACAAAATCTGGCCACTTTTGACAAAGTTATGACCATTTTTTTTTTTTTTTTTTTTTTTGGCTTTTCTGCGCATTTCATTTCGGAAGTAGGCATACCGATTTTATCAGTCCCCATCCCCTCTATAAGTCATTTCCTAACTAAAAATACAAATTTCGACAAAATCGGGCCACTTTTGACAAAGTTATGACCATTTTCGTTTTTTTTTTTTTTTTTTGGCTTTTCGTCCGCATTTCGTTTTGGAAGTCGGCATACCGATTTTATCAGTCCCCGTCCCCTCTATAAGTCATTTCCTAACTAAAAATACAAATTTCGACAAAATCGGGCCACTTTTGACAAAGTTATGACCATTTTCGTTTTTTCACCTCCCAAACCCGTCCGATTTTGAGCATAAGATAGGAATTTCATTGTGGAAGACGGCAGACCGGTTTTGTCTATCCCCATCCCTCTTATGAGTCATACCATAACTAAAAATACAAATTTCGACAAAATCGGGCCACTTTTGACAAAGTTATGACCATTTTCGTTTTTTTTTTTTTTTTTTTTTTTGGCTTTTCGTCCGCATTTCATTTTGGAAGTAGGCATACCGATTTTATCAGTCCCCGTCCCCTCTATAAGTCATTTCCTAACTAAAAATACAAATTTCGACAAAATCGGGCCACTTTTGACAAAGTTATGACCATTTTCGTTTTTTCACCTCCCAAAACCCGTCCGATTTTGAGCATAAGATAGGGTGTCCAGATGACATTTTCAGATTTAAATGCAGTTTTATTCTAGAGGTCAAACCATAACTAAGAATACAAATTTCGACAAAATCTGGCCACTTTTGACAAAGTTATGACCATTTTTTTTTTTTTTTTTTTTTTTGGCTTTTCGTGCGCATTTCATTTTGGAAGTAGGCATACCGATTTTATCAGTCCCCATCCCCTCTATAAGTCATTTCCTAACTAAAAATACAAATTTCGACAAAATCGGGCCACTTTTGACAAAGTTATGACCATTTTCGTTTTTTTTTTTTTTTTTTTTGGCTTTTCGTCCGCATTTCGTTTTGGAAGTCGGCATACCGATTTTATCAGTCCCCATCCCCTCTATAAGTCATTTCCTAACTAAAAATACAAATTTCGACAAAATCGGGCCACTTTTGACAAAGTTATGACCATTTTCGTTTTTTCACCTCCCAAACCCGTCCGATTTTGAGCATAAGATAGGAATTTCATTGTGGAAGACGGCAGACCGGTTTTGTCTATCCCATCCCTCTTATGAGTCATACCATAACTAAAAATACAAATTTCGACAAAATCGGGCCACTTTTGACAAAGTTATGACCATTTTCGTTTTTTTTTTTTTTTTTTTTGGCTTTTCGTCCGCATTTCATTTTGGAAGTAGGCATACCGATTTTATCAGTCCCCGTCCCTCATAAGTCATTTCCTAACTAAAAATACAAATTTCGACAAAATCGGGCCACTTTTGACAAAGTTATGACCATTTTCGTTTTTTCACCTCCCAAAACCCGTCCGATTTTGAGCATAAGATAGGGTGTCCAGATGACATTTTTCAGATTTAAATGCAGTTTTATTCTAGAGGTCAAACCATAACTAAGAATACAAATTTCGACAAAATCTGGCCACTTTTGACAAAGTTATGACCATTTTTTTTTTTTTTTTTTTTTTTTTTTGGCTTTTCGTGCGCATTTCATTTTGGAAGTAGGCATACCGATTTTATCAGTCCCCATCCCCTCTATAAGTCATTTCCTAACTAAAAATACAAATTTCGACAAAATCGGGCCACTTTTGACAAAGTTATGACCATTTTCGTTTTTTTTTTTTTTTTTTTTTTTTGGCTTTTCGTCCGCATTTCGTTTTGGAAGTCGGCATACCGATTTTATCAGTCCCCGTCCCCTCTATAAGTCATTCCTAACTAAAAATACAAATTTCGACAAAATCGGGCCACTTTTGACAAAGTTATGACCATTTTCGTTTTTTCTACCTCCCAAAACCCGTCCGATTTTAGCAGTCCAGTACACTGATAAGCATTTCTAAGTAAAAACTGCAAACGTTTGCGACATTAAGGCATTTCATTTGCTTTTCGTGCGTCCGTTTTGGATAGATCTTATGTCCCATCCTCTTATGAGTCATACCATAACTAAAAATACAAATTTCGACAAAATCGGGCCACTTTTGACAAAGTTATGACCATTTTCGTTTTTTTTTTTTTTTTTTTTTTTTGGCTTGTCCGCATTTCATTTTGGAAGTAGGCATACCGATTTTATCAGTCCCCGTCCCCTCTATAAGTCATTTCCTAACTAAAAATACAAATTTCGACAAAATCGGGCCACTTTGACAAAGTTATGACCATTTTCGTTTTTTCACACTCCAAAACCCGTCCGATTTTGAGCATAAGATAGGGTGTCAGATGACATTTTCAGATTTAAATCAGACCGGTTTTATTCTAGAGGTCAATACCATAACTAAGAATACAAATTTCGACAAAATCGGGCCACTTTTGACAAAGTTATGACCATTTTCGTTTTTTTTTTTTTTTTTTGGCTTTTCGTCCGCATTTCATTTTGGAAGTAGGCATACCGATTTTATCAGTCCCCATCCCTCTATAAGTCATTTCTAACTTTTTCGCAAGAACGGCATACCAAGGATTTTCGTCCTATCCCCATCCCTCTTATGAGTCATACCATAACTAAAAATACAAATTTCGACAAATCGGGCCACTTTTGACAAAGTTATGACCATTTTCGTTTTTTTTTTTTTTTGGCTTTTCGTCCGCATTTCATTTTGGAAGTAGGCATACCGATTTTATCAGTCCCCGTCCCCTCTATAAGTCATTTCCTAACTAAAAATACAAATTTCGACAAAATCGGGCCACTTTTGACAAAGTTATGACCATTTTCGTTTTTTCACCTCCCAAAACCCGTCCGATTTTGAGCATAAGATAGGGTGTCCAGATGACATTTTCAGATTTAAATGCAGTTTTATTCTAGAGGTCAAACCATAACTAAGAATACAAATTTCGACAAAATCTGGCCACTTTTGACAAAGTTATGACCATTTTTTTTTTTTTTTTTTTTTTGGCTTTTCGTGCGCATTTCATTTTGGAAGTAGGCATACCGATTTTATCAGTCCCCATCCCCTCTATAAGTCATTTCCTAACTAAAAATACAAATTTCGACAAAATCGGGCCACTTTTGACGAAGTTATGACCATTTTCGTTTTTTTTTTTTTTTTTTTGGCTTTTCGTCCGCATTTCGTTTTGGAAGTCGGCATACCGATTTTATCAGTCCCCGTCCCCTCTATAAGTCATTTCCTAACTAAAAATACAAATTTCGACAAAATCGGGCCACTTTTGACAAAGTTATGACCATTTTCGTTTTTTCACCTCCCAAACCCGTCCGATTTTGAGCATAAGATAGGAATTTCATTGTGGAAGACGGCAGACCGGTTTTGTCTATCCCCATCCCTCTTATGAGTCATACCATAACTAAAAATACAAATTTCGACAAAATCGGGCCACTTTTGACAAAGTTATGACCATTTTCGTTTTTTTTTTTTTTTTTTTTTTGGCTTTTCGTCCGCATTTCATTTTGGAAGTAGGCATACCGATTTTATCAGTCCCCGTCCCCTCTATAAGTCATTTCCTAACTAAAAATACAAATTTCGACAAAATCGGGCCACTTTTGACAAAGTTATGACCATTTTCGTTTTTTCACCTCCCAAAACCCGTCCGATTTTGAGCATAAGATAGGGTGTCCAGATGACATTTTCAGATTTAAATGCAGTTTTATTCTAGAGGTCAAACCATAACTAAGAATACAAATTTCGACAAAATCTGGCCACTTTTGACAAAGTTATGACCATTTTTTTTTTTTTTTTTTTTTTTTGGCTTTTCGTGCGCATTTCATTTTGGAAGTAGGCATACCGATTTTATCAGTCCCCATCCCCTCTATAAGTCATTTCCTAACTAAAAATACAAATTTCGACAAAATCGGGCCACTTTTGACAAAGTTATGACCATTTTCGTTTTTTTTTTTTTTTTTTTTTTTTGGCTTTTCGTCCGCATTTCGTTTTGGAAGTCGGCATACCGATTTTATCAGTCCCCGTCCCCTCTATAAGTCATTTCCTAACTAAAAATACAAATTTCGACAAAATCGGGCCACTTTTTGACAAAGTTATGACCATTTTCGTTTTTTCACCTCCCAAACCCGTCCGATTTTGAGCATAAGATAGGAATTTCATTGTGGAAGACGGCAGACCGGTTTTGTCTATCCCCATCCCTCTTATGAGTCATACCATAACTAAAAATACAAATTTCGACAAAATCGGGCCACTTTTGACAAAGTTATGACCATTTTCGTTTTTTTTTTTTTTTTTTTTTTGGCTTTTCGTCCGCATTTCATTTTGGAAGTAGGCATACCGATTTTATCAGTCCCCGTCCCCTCTATAAGTCATTTCCTAACTAAAAATACAAATTTCGACAAAATCGGGCCACTTTTGACAAAGTTATGACCATTTTCGTTTTTTCACCTCCCAAAACCCGTCCGATTTTGAGCATAAGATAGGGTGTCCAGATGACATTTTCAGATTTAAATGCAGTTTTATTCTAGAGGTCAAACCATAACTAAGAATACAAATTTCGATAAAATCTGGCCACTTTTGACAAAGTTATGACCATTTTTTTTTTTTTTTTTTTTTGGCTTTTCGTGCGCATTTCATTTTGGAAGTAGGCATACCGATTTTATCAGTCCCCATCCCCTCTATAAGTCATTTCCTAACTAAAAATACAAATTTCGACAAAATCGGGCCACTTTTGACAAAGTTATGACCATTTTCGTTTTTTTTTTTTTTTTTTTTTTGGCTTTTCGTCCGCATTTCGTTTTGGAAGTCGGCATACCGATTTTATCAGTCCCCGTCCCCTCTATAAGTCATTTCCTAACTAAAAATACAAATTTCGACAAAATCGGGCCACTTTTGACAAAGTTATGACCATTTTCGTTTTTTCACCTCCCAAGCCCGTCCGATTTTGAGCATATGATAGGAATTTTCATTGTGGAAGACGGCAGACCGGTTTTGTCTATCCCCATCCCTCTTATGAGTCATACCATAACTAAAAAATACAAATTTCGACAAAATCGGGCCACTTTTGACAAAGTTATGACCATTTTCGTTTTTTTTTTTTTTTTTTTGGCTTTTCGTCCGCATTTCATTTTGGAAGTAGGCATACCGATTTTATCAGTCCCCGTCCCCTCTATAAGTCATTTCCTAACTAAAAATACAAATTTCGACAAAATCGGGCCACTTTTGACAAAGTTATGACCATTTTCGTTTTTTCACCTCCCAAAACCCGTCCGATTTTGAGCATAAGATAGGGTGTCCAGATGACATTTTCAGATTTAAATGCAGTTTTATTCTAGAGGTCAAACCATAACTAAGAATACAAATTTCGACAAAATCTGGCCACTTTTGACAAAGTTATGACCATTTTTTTTTTTTTTTTTTTGGCTTTTCGTGCGCATTTCATTTTGGAAGTAGGCATACCGATTTTATCAGTCCCCATCCCCTCTATAAGTCATTTCCTAACTAAAAATACAAATTTCGACAAAATCGGGCCACTTTTGACAAAGTTATGACCATTTTCGTTTTTTTTTTTTTTTTTTTTGGCTTTTCGTCCGCATTTCGTTTTGGAAGTCGGCATACCGATTTTATCAGTCCCCGTCCCCTCTATAAGTCATTTCCTAACTAAAAATACAAATTTCGACAAAATCGGGCCACTTTTGACAAAGTTATGACCATTTTCGTTTTTTCACCTCCCAAACCCGTCCGATTTTGAGCATAAGATAGGAATTTCATTGTGGAAGACGGCAGACCGGTTTGTCTATCCCCATCCCTCTTATGAGTCATACCATAACTAAAAATACAAATTTCGACAAAATCGGGCCACTTTTGACAAAGTTATGACCATTTTCGTTTTTTTTTTTTTTTTTTTTTTGGCTTTTCGTCCGCATTTCATTTTGGAAGTAGGCATACCGATTTTATCAGTCCCCGTCCCCTCTATAAGTCATTTCCTAACTAAAAATACAAATTTCGACAAAATCGGGCCACTTTTGACAAAGTTATGACCATTTTCGTTTTTTCACCTCCCAAAACCCGTCCGATTTTGAGCATAAGATAGGGTGTCCAGATGACATTTTCAGATTTAAATGCAGTTTTATTCTAGAGGTCAAACCATAACTAAGAATACAAATTTCGACAAAATCTGGCCACTTTTGACAAAGTTATGACCATTTTTTTTTTTTTTTTTTTTTTTGGCTTTTCGTGCGCATTTCATTTTGGAAGTAGGCATACCGATTTTATCAGTCCCCATCCCCTCTATAAGTCATTTCCTAACTAAAAATACAAATTTCGACAAAATCGGGCCACTTTTGACAAAGTTATGACCATTTTCGTTTTTTTTTTTTTTTTTGGGCTTTTCGTCCGCATTTCGTTTTGGAAGTCGGCATACCGATTTTATCAGTCCCCGTCCCCTCTATAAGTCATTTCCTAACTAAAAATACAAATTTCGACAAAATCGGGCCACTTTTGACAAAGTTATGACCATTTTTTTTCACCTCCCAAACCCGTCCGATTTTGAGCATAAGATAGGAATTTCATTGTGGAAGACGGCAGACCGGTTTGTCTATCCCCATCCCTCTTATGAGTCATACCATAACTAAAAATACAAATTTCGACAAAATCGGGCCACTTTTGACAAAGTTATGACCATTTTCGTTTTTTTTTTTTTTTTTGGCTTTTCGTCCGCATTTCATTTTGGAAGTAGGCATACCGATTTTATCAGTCCCCGTCCCCTCTATAAGTCATTTCCTAACTAAAAATACAAATTTCGACAAAATCGGGCCACTTTTGACAAAGTTATGACCATTTTCGTTTTTTCACCTCCCAAAACCCGTCCGATTTTGAGCATAAGATAGGGTGTCCAGATGACATTTTCAGATTTAAATGCAGTTTTATTCTAGAGGTCAAACCATAACTAAGAATACAAATTTCGACAAAATCTGGCCACTTTTGACAAAGTTATGACCATTTTTTTTTTTTTTTTTTTTGGCTTTTCGTGCGCATTTCATTTTGGAAGTAGGCATACCGATTTTATCAGTCCCCATCCCCTCTATAAGTCATTTCCTAACTAAAAATACAAATTTCGACAAAATCGGGCCACTTTTGACAAAGTTATGACCATTTTCGTTTTTTTTTTTTTTTTTTTTTGGCTTTTCGTCCGCATTTCGTTTTGGAAGTCGGCATACCGATTTTAATCAAGTCCCCGTCCCCTCTATAAGTCATTTCCTAACTAAAAAATACAAATTTCGACAAAATCGGGCCACTTTTGACAAAGTTATGACCATTTTCGTTTTTTCACTCCCAAACCCGTCCGATTTTGAGCATAAGATAGGAATTTCATTGTGGAAGACGGCAGACCGGTTTTGTCTATCCCCATCCCTCTTATGAGTCATACCATAACTAAAAATACAAATTTCGACAAAATCGGGCCACTTTTGACAAAGTTATGACCATTTTCGTTTTTTTTTTTTTTTTTTTTTTTGGCTTTTCGTCCGCATTTCATTTTGGAAGTAGGCATACCGATTTTATCAGTCCCCGTCCCCTCTATAAGTCATTTCCTAACTAAAAATACAAATTTCGACAAAATCGGGCCACTTTTGACAAAGTTATGACCATTTTCGTTTTTTCACCTCCCAAAACCCGTCCGATTTTGAGCATAAGATAGGGTGTCCAGATGACATTTTCAGATTTAAATGCAGTTTTATTCTAGAGGTCAAACCATAACTAAGAATACAAATTTCGACAAAATCTGGCCACTTTTGACAAAGTTATGACCATTTTTTTTTTTTTTTTTTTTTTTTGGCTTTTCGTGCGCATTTCATTTTGGAAGTAGGCATACCGATTTTATCAGTCCCCATCCCCTCTATAAGTCATTTCCTAACTAAAAATACAAATTTCGACAAAATCGGGCCACTTTTGACAAAGTTATGACCATTTTCGTTTTTTTTTTTTTTTTTTTTTGGCTTTTCGTCCGCATTTCGTTTTGGAAGTCGGCATACCGATTTATCAGTCCCCGTCCCCTCTATAAGTCATTTCCTAACTAAAAATACAAATTTCGACAAAATCGGGCCACTTTTGACAAAGTTATGACCATTTTCGTTTTTTCACCTCCCAAACCCGTCCGATTTTGAGCATAAGATAGGAATTTCATTGTGGAAGACGGCAGACCGGTTTTGTCTATCCCCATCCCTCTTATGAGTCATACCATAACTAAAAATACAAATTTCGACAAAATCGGGCCACTTTTGACAAAGTTATGACCATTTTCGTTTTTTTTTTTTTTTTTTGGCTTTTCGTCCGCATTTCATTTTGGAAGTAGGCATACCGATTTTATCAGTCCCGTCCCCTCTATAAGTCATTTCCTAACTAAAAATACAAATTTCGACAAAATCGGGCCACTTTTGACAAAAGTTATGACCATTTTCGTTTTTTCACCTCCCAAAACCCTGTCCGATTTTGAGCATAAGATAGTGTCCAGATGACATTTCAGATTTAAATGCAGTTTTATTCTAGAGGTCAAACCATAACTAAGAATACAAATTTCGACAAAATCTGGCCACTTTTGACAAAGTTATGACCATTTTTTTTTTTTTTTTTTTTTTTGGCTTTTCGTGCGCATTTCATTTTGGAAGTAGGCACTACCGATTTTTCAGTCCCCATCCCCTCTATAAGTCATTTCTCTAACTAAAAATACAAATTTCGACAAAATCGGGCCACTTTTGACAAAGTTATGACCATTTTCGTTTTTTTTTTTTTTTTTTTTTGGCTTTTCGTCCGCATTTCGTTTTGGAAGTCGGCATACCGATTTTATCAGTCCCCGTCCCCTCTATAAGTCATTTCCTAACTAAAAATACAAATTTCGACAAAATCGGGCCACTTTTGACAAAGTTATGACCATTTTCGTTTTTTCACCTCCCAAACCCGTCCGATTTTGAGCATAAGATAGGAATTTCATTGTGGAAGACGGCAGACCGGTTTTGTCTATCCCCATCCCTCTTATGAGTCATACCATAACTAAAAATACAAATTTCGACAAAATCGGGCCACTTTTGACAAAGTTATGACCATTTTCGTTTTTTTTTTTTTTTTTTGGCTTTTCGTCCGCATTTCATTTTGGAAGTAGGCATACCGATTTTATCAGTCCCCGTCCCCTCTATAAGTCATTTCCTAACTAAAAATACAAATTTCGACAAAATCGGGCCACTTTTGACAAAGTTATGACCATTTTCGTTTTTTCACCTCCCAAACCCGTCCGATTTTGAGCATAAGATAGGGTGTCCAGATGACATTTTCAGATTTAAATGCAGTTTTATTCTAGAGGTCAAACCATAACTAAGAATACAAATTTCGACAAAATCTGGCCACTTTTGACAAAGTTATGACCATTTTTTTTTTTTTTTTTTTTTTTTTGGCTTTTCGTGCGCATTTCATTTTGGAAGTAGGCATACCGATTTTATCAGTCCCCATCCCCTCTATAAGTCATTTCCTAACTAAAAATACAAATTTCGACAAAATCGGGCCACTTTTGACAAAGTTATGACCATTTTCGTTTTTTTTTTTTTTTTTTTTTTGGCTTTTCGTCCGCATTTCGTTTTGGAAGTCGGCATACCGATTTTATCAGTCCCCGTCCCCTCTATAAGTCATTTCCTAACTAAAAATACAAATTTCGACAAAATCGGGCCACTTTGGACAAAGTTATGACCATTTTCGTTTTTTCACCTCCCAAACCCGTCCGAT
>JAWNLG010000015.1:0-12500 GCA_035041335.1 Drosophila crucigera | reverse complement strand
TTCGTTTTTTTTTTTTTTTTTTTTTGGCTTTTCGTCCGCATTTCATTTTGGAAGTAGGCATACCGATTTTATCAGTCCCCGTCCCCTCTATAAGTCATTTCCTAACTAAAAATACAAATTTCGACAAAATCGGGCCACTTTTGACAAAGTTATGACCATTTTCGTTTTTTCACCTCCCAAAACCCGTCCGATTTTGAGCATAAGATAGGGTGTCCAGATGACATTTTCAGATTTAAATGCAGTTTTATTCTAGAGGTCAAACCATAACTAAGAATACAAATTTCGACAAAATCTGGCCACTTTTGACAAAGTTATGACCATTTTTTTTTTTTTTTTTTTTTGGCTTTTCGTGCGCATTTCATTTTGGAAGTAGGCATACCGATTTTATCAGTCCCCATCCCCTCTATAAGTCATTTCCTAACTAAAAATACAAATTTCGACAAAATCGGGCCACTTTTGACAAAGTTATGACCATTTTCGTTTTTTTTTTTTTTTTTTTTTTGGCTTTTCGTCCGCATTTCGTTTTGGAAGTCGGCATACCGATTTTATCAGTCCCCGTCCCCTCTATAAGTCATTTCCTAACTAAAAATACAAATTTCGACAAAATCGGGCCACTTTTGACAAAGTTATGACCATTTTCGTTTTTTCACCTCCCAAACCCGTCCGATTTTGAGCATAAGATAGGAATTTCATTGTGGAAGACGGCAGACCGGTTTTGTCTATCCCCATCCCTCTTATGAGTCATACCATAACTAAAAATACAAATTTCGACAAAATCGGGCCACTTTTGACAAAGTTATGACCATTTTCGTTTTTTTTTTTTTTTTTTTTGGCTTTTCGTCCGCATTTCATTTTGGAAGTAGGCATACCGATTTTATCAGTCCCCGTCCCCTCTATAAGTCATTTCCTAACTAAAAATACAAATTTCGACAAAATCGGGCCACTTTTGACAAAGTTATGACCATTTTCGTTTTTTCACCTCCCAAAACCCGTCCGATTTTGAGCATAAGATAGGGTGTCCAGATGACATTTTCAGATTTAAATGCAGTTTTATTCTAGAGGTCAAACCATAACTAAGAATACAAATTTCGACAAAATCTGGCCACTTTTGACAAAGTTATGACCATTTTTTTTTTTTTTTTTTTTTTGGCTTTTCGTGCGCATTTCATTTTGGAAGTAGGCATACCGATTTTATCAGTCCCCATCCCCTCTATAAGTCATTTCCTAACTAAAAATACAAATTTCGACAAAATCGGGCCACTTTTGACAAAGTTATGACCATTTTCGTTTTTTTTTTTTTTTTTTTTTGGCTTTTCGTCCGCATTTCGTTTTGGAAGTCGGCATACCGATTTTATCAGTCCCCGTCCCCTCTATAAGTCATTTCCTAACTAAAAATACAAATTTCGACAAAATCGGGCCACTTTTGACAAAGTTATGACCATTTTCGTTTTTTCACCTCCCAAACCCGTCCGATTTTGAGCATAAGAT
This sequence comes from Drosophila crucigera, assembly GCA_035041335.1. Lineage (NCBI taxonomy): Eukaryota > Metazoa > Arthropoda > Insecta > Diptera > Drosophilidae > Drosophila > Drosophila crucigera. The sequence continues at coordinate 11,012 of JAWNLG010000015.1, read as the reverse complement.
AGGAATTTCATTGTGGAAGACGGCAGACCGGTTTTGTCTATCCCCATCCCTCTTATGAGTCATACCATAACTAAAAATACAAATTTCGACAAAATCGGGCCACTTTTGACAAAGTTATGACCATTTTCGTTTTTTTTTTTTTTTTTTTTTTGGCTTTTCGTCCGCATTTCATTTTGGAAGTAGGCATACCGATTTTATCAGTCCCCGTCCCCTCTATAAGTCATTTCCTAACTAAAAATACAAATTTCGACAAAATCGGGCCACTTTTGACAAAGTTATGACCATTTTCGTTTTTTCACCTCCCAAAACCCGTCCGATTTTGAGCATAAGATAGGGTGTCCAGATGACATTTTCAGATTTAAATGCAGTTTTATTCTAGAGGTCAAACCATAACTAAGAATACAAATTTCGACAAAATCTGGCCACTTTTGACAAAGTTATGACCATTTTTTTTTTTTTTTTTTTTTTGGCTTTTCGTGCGCATTTCATTTTGGAAGTAGGCATACCGATTTTATCAGTCCCCATCCCCTCTATAAGTCATTTCCTAACTAAAAATACAAATTTCGACAAAATCGGGCCACTTTTGACAAAGTTATGACCATTTTCGTTTTTTTTTTTTTTTTTTTTTGGCTTTTCGTCCGCATTTCGTTTTGGAAGTCGGCATACCGATTTTATCAGTCCCCGTCCCCTCTATAAGTCATTTCCTAACTAAAAATACAAATTTCGACAAAATCGGGCCACTTTTGACAAAGTTATGACCATTTTCGTTTTTTCACCTCCCAAACCCGTCCGATTTTGAGCATAAGATAGGAATTTCATTGTGGAAGACGGCAGACCGGTTTTGTCTATCCCCATCCCTCTTATGAGTCATACCATAACTAAAAATACAAATTTCGACAAAATCGGGCCACTTTTGACAAAGTTATGACCATTTTCGTTTTTTTTTTTTTTTTTTTTTTGGCTTTTCGTCCGCATTTCATTTTGGAAGTAGGCATACCGATTTTATCAGTCCCCGTCCCCTCTATAAGTCATTTCCTAACTAAAAATACAAATTTCGACAAAATCGGGCCACTTTTGACAAAGTTATGACCATTTTCGTTTTTTCACCTCCCAAAACCCGTCCGATTTTGAGCATAAGATAGGGTGTCCAGATGACATTTTCAGATTTAAATGCAGTTTTATTCTAGAGGTCAAACCATAACTAAGAATACAAATTTCGACAAAATCTGGCCACTTTTGACAAAGTTATGACCATTTTTTTTTTTTTTTTTTTTTGGCTTTTCGTGCGCATTTCATTTTGGAAGTAGGCATACCGATTTTATCAGTCCCCATCCCCTCTATAAGTCATTTCCTAACTAAAAATACAAATTTCGACAAAATCGGGCCACTTTTGACAAAGTTATGACCATTTTCGTTTTTTTTTTTTTTTTTTTTTTTGGCTTTTCGTCCGCATTTCGTTTTGGAAGTCGGCATACCGATTTTATCAGTCCCCGTCCCCTCTATAAGTCATTTCCTAACTAAAAATACAAATTTCGACAAAATCGGGCCACTTTTGACAAAGTTATGACCATTTTCGTTTTTTCACCTCCCAAACCCGTCCGATTTTGAGCATAAGATAGGAATTTCATTGTGGAAGACGGCAGACCGGTTTTGTCTATCCCCATCCCTCTTATGAGTCATACCATAACTAAAAATACAAATTTCGACAAAATCGGGCCACTTTTGACAAAGTTATGACCATTTTCGTTTTTTTTTTTTTTTTTTTTGGCTTTTCGTCCGCATTTCATTTTGGAAGTAGGCATACCGATTTTATCAGTCCCCGTCCCCTCTATAAGTCATTTCCTAACTAAAAATACAAATTTCGACAAAATCGGGCCACTTTTGACAAAGTTATGACCATTTTCGTTTTTTCACCTCCCAAAACCCGTCCGATTTTGAGCATAAGATAGGGTGTCCAGATGACATTTTCAGATTTAAATGCAGTTTTATTCTAGAGGTCAAACCATAACTAAGAATACAAATTTCGACAAAATCTGGCCACTTTTGACAAAGTTATGACCATTTTTTTTTTTTTTTTTTTTTTTGGCTTTTCGTGCGCATTTCATTTTGGAAGTAGGCATACCGATTTTATCAGTCCCCATCCCCTCTATAAGTCATTTCCTAACTAAAAATACAAATTTCGACAAAATCGGGCCACTTTTGACAAAGTTATGACCATTTTCGTTTTTTTTTTTTTTTTTTTTTTGGCTTTTCGTCCGCATTTCGTTTTGGAAGTCGGCATACCGATTTTATCAGTCCCCGTCCCCTCTATAAGTCATTTCCTAACTAAAAATACAAATTTCGACAAAATCGGGCCACTTTTGACAAAGTTATGACCATTTTCGTTTTTTCACCTCCCAAACCCGTCCGATTTTGAGCATAAGATAGGAATTTCATTGTGGAAGACGGCAGACCGGTTTTGTCTATCCCCATCCCTCTTATGAGTCATACCATAACTAAAAATACAAATTTCGACAAAATCGGGCCACTTTTGACAAAGTTATGACCATTTTCGTTTTTTTTTTTTTTTTTTTTTTGGCTTTTCGTCCGCATTTCATTTTGGAAGTAGGCATACCGATTTTATCAGTCCCCGTCCCCTCTATAAGTCATTTCCTAACTAAAAATACAAATTTCGACAAAATCGGGCCACTTTTGACAAAGTTATGACCATTTTCGTTTTTTCACCTCCCAAAACCCGTCCGATTTTGAGCATAAGATAGGGTGTCCAGATGACATTTTCAGATTTAAATGCAGTTTTATTCTAGAGGTCAAACCATAACTAAGAATACAAATTTCGACAAAATCTGGCCACTTTTGACAAAGTTATGACCATTTTTTTTTTTTTTTTTTTTTTGGCTTTTCGTGCGCATTTCATTTTGGAAGTAGGCATACCGATTTTATCAGTCCCCATCCCCTCTATAAGTCATTTCCTAACTAAAAATACAAATTTCGACAAAATCGGGCCACTTTTGACAAAGTTATGACCATTTTCGTTTTTTTTTTTTTTTTTTTTTTGGCTTTTCGTGCGCATTTCATTTTGGAAGTAGGCATACCGATTTTATCAGTCCCCATCCCCTCTATAAGTCATTTCCTAACTAAAAATACAAATTTCGACAAAATCGGGCCACTTTTGACAAAGTTATGACCATTTTCGTTTTTTTTTTTTTTTTTTTTTGGCTTTTCGTCCGCATTTCGTTTTGGAAGTCGGCATACCGATTTTATCAGTCCCCGTCCCCTCTATAAGTCATTTCCTAACTAAAAATACAAATTTCGACAAAATCGGGCCACTTTTGACAAAGTTATGACCATTTTCGTTTTTTCACCTCCCAAACCCGTCCGATTTTGAGCATAAGATAGGAATTTCATTGTGGAAGACGGCAGACCGGTTTTGTCTATCCCCATCCCTCTTATGAGTCATACCATAACTAAAAATACAAATTTCGACAAAATCGGGCCACTTTTGACAAAGTTATGACCATTTTCGTTTTTTTTTTTTTTTTTTTTTTGGCTTTTCGTCCGCATTTCATTTTGGAAGTAGGCATACCGATTTTATCAGTCCCCGTCCCCTCTATAAGTCATTTCCTAACTAAAAATACAAATTTCGACAAAATCGGGCCACTTTTGACAAAGTTATGACCATTTTCGTTTTTTCACCTCCCAAAACCCGTCCGATTTTGAGCATAAGATAGGGTGTCCAGATGACATTTTCAGATTTAAATGCAGTTTTATTCTAGAGGTCAAACCATAACTAAGAATACAAATTTCGACAAAATCTGGCCACTTTTGACAAAGTTATGACCATTTTTTTTTTTTTTTTTTTTTGGCTTTTCGTGCGCATTTCATTTTGGAAGTAGGCATACCGATTTTATCAGTCCCCATCCCCTCTATAAGTCATTTCCTAACTAAAAATACAAATTTCGACAAAATCGGGCCACTTTTGACAAAGTTATGACCATTTTCGTTTTTTTTTTTTTTTTTTTTTTGGCTTTTCGTCCGCATTTCGTTTTGGAAGTCGGCATACCGATTTTATCAGTCCCCGTCCCCTCTATAAGTCATTTCCTAACTAAAAATACAAATTTCGACAAAATCGGGCCACTTTTGACAAAGTTATGACCATTTTCGTTTTTTCACCTCCCAAACCCGTCCGATTTTGAGCATAAGATAGGAATTTCATTGTGGAAGACGGCAGACCGGTTTTGTCTATCCCCATCCCTCTTATGAGTCATACCATAACTAAAAATACAAATTTCGACAAAATCGGGCCACTTTTGACAAAGTTATGACCATTTTCGTTTTTTTTTTTTTTTTTTTTTGGCTTTTCGTCCGCATTTCATTTTGGAAGTAGGCATACCGATTTTATCAGTCCCCGTCCCCTCTATAAGTCATTTCCTAACTAAAAATACAAATTTCGACAAAATCGGGCCACTTTTGACAAAGTTATGACCATTTTCGTTTTTTCACCTCCCAAAACCCGTCCGATTTTGAGCATAAGATAGGGTGTCCAGATGACATTTTCAGATTTAAATGCAGTTTTATTCTAGAGGTCAAACCATAACTAAGAATACAAATTTCGACAAAATCTGGCCACTTTTGACAAAGTTATGACCATTTTTTTTTTTTTTTTTTTTTTGGCTTTTCGTGCGCATTTCATTTTGGAAGTAGGCATACCGATTTTATCAGTCCCCATCCCCTCTATAAGTCATTTCCTAACTAAAAATACAAATTTCGACAAAATCGGGCCACTTTTGACAAAGTTATGACCATTTTCGTTTTTTTTTTTTTTTTTTTTTTGGCTTTTCGTCCGCATTTCGTTTTGGAAGTCGGCATACCGATTTTATCAGTCCCCGTCCCCTCTATAAGTCATTTCCTAACTAAAAATACAAATTTCGACAAAATCGGGCCACTTTTGACAAAGTTATGACCATTTTCGTTTTTTCACCTCCCAAACCCGTCCGATTTTGAGCATAAGATAGGAATTTCATTGTGGAAGACGGCAGACCGGTTTTGTCTATCCCCATCCCTCTTATGAGTCATACCATAACTAAAAATACAAATTTCGACAAAATCGGGCCACTTTTGACAAAGTTATGACCATTTTCGTTTTTTTTTTTTTTTTTTTTTGGCTTTTCGTCCGCATTTCATTTTGGAAGTAGGCATACCGATTTTATCAGTCCCCGTCCCCTCTATAAGTCATTTCCTAACTAAAAATACAAATTTCGACAAAATCGGGCCACTTTTGACAAAGTTATGACCATTTTCGTTTTTTCACCTCCCAAAACCCGTCCGATTTTGAGCATAAGATAGGGTGTCCAGATGACATTTTCAGATTTAAATGCAGTTTTATTCTAGAGGTCAAACCATAACTAAGAATACAAATTTCGACAAAATCTGGCCACTTTTGACAAAGTTATGACCATTTTTTTTTTTTTTTTTTTTTTGGCTTTTCGTGCGCATTTCATTTTGGAAGTAGGCATACCGATTTTATCAGTCCCCATCCCCTCTATAAGTCATTTCCTAACTAAAAATACAAATTTCGACAAAATCGGGCCACTTTTGACAAAGTTATGACCATTTTCGTTTTTTTTTTTTTTTTTTTTGGCTTTTCGTCCGCATTTCGTTTTGGAAGTCGGCATACCGATTTTATCAGTCCCCGTCCCCTCTATAAGTCATTTCCTAACTAAAAATACAAATTTCGACAAAATCGGGCCACTTTTGACAAAGTTATGACCATTTTCGTTTTTTCACCTCCCAAACCCGTCCGATTTTGAGCATAAGATAGGAATTTCATTGTGGAAGACGGCAGACCGGTTTTGTCTATCCCCATCCCTCTTATGAGTCATACCATAACTAAAAATACAAATTTCGACAAAATCGGGCCACTTTTGACAAAGTTATGACCATTTTCGTTTTTTTTTTTTTTTTTTTTTTGGCTTTTCGTCCGCATTTCATTTTGGAAGTAGGCATACCGATTTTATCAGTCCCCGTCCCCTCTATAAGTCATTTCCTAACTAAAAATACAAATTTCGACAAAATCGGGCCACTTTTGACAAAGTTATGACCATTTTCGTTTTTTCACCTCCCAAAACCCGTCCGATTTTGAGCATAAGATAGGGTGTCCAGATGACATTTTCAGATTTAAATGCAGTTTTATTCTAGAGGTCAAACCATAACTAAGAATACAAATTTCGACAAAATCTGGCCACTTTTGACAAAGTTATGACCATTTTTTTTTTTTTTTTTTTTTGGCTTTTCGTGCGCATTTCATTTTGGAAGTAGGCATACCGATTTTATCAGTCCCCATCCCCTCTATAAGTCATTTCCTAACTAAAAATACAAATTTCGACAAAATCGGGCCACTTTTGACAAAGTTATGACCATTTTCGTTTTTTTTTTTTTTTTTTTTTTGGCTTTTCGTCCGCATTTCGTTTTGGAAGTCGGCATACCGATTTTATCAGTCCCCGTCCCCTCTATAAGTCATTTCCTAACTAAAAATACAAATTTCGACAAAATCGGGCCACTTTTGACAAAGTTATGACCATTTTCGTTTTTTCACCTCCCAAACCCGTCCGATTTTGAGCATAAGATAGGAATTTCATTGTGGAAGACGGCAGACCGGTTTTGTCTATCCCCATCCCTCTTATGAGTCATACCATAACTAAAAATACAAATTTCGACAAAATCGGGCCACTTTTGACAAAGTTATGACCATTTTCGTTTTTTTTTTTTTTTTTTTTTGGCTTTTCGTCCGCATTTCATTTTGGAAGTAGGCATACCGATTTTATCAGTCCCCGTCCCCTCTATAAGTCATTTCCTAACTAAAAATACAAATTTCGACAAAATCGGGCCACTTTTGACAAAGTTATGACCATTTTCGTTTTTTCACCTCCCAAAACCCGTCCGATTTTGAGCATAAGATAGGGTGTCCAGATGACATTTTCAGATTTAAATGCAGTTTTATTCTAGAGGTCAAACCATAACTAAGAATACAAATTTCGACAAAATCTGGCCACTTTTGACAAAGTTATGACCATTTTTTTTTTTTTTTTTTTTTTTGGCTTTTCGTGCGCATTTCATTTTGGAAGTAGGCATACCGATTTTATCAGTCCCCATCCCCTCTATAAGTCATTTCCTAACTAAAAATACAAATTTCGACAAAATCGGGCCACTTTTGACAAAGTTATGACCATTTTCGTTTTTTTTTTTTTTTTTTTTTGGCTTTTCGTCCGCATTTCGTTTTGGAAGTCGGCATACCGATTTTATCAGTCCCCGTCCCCTCTATAAGTCATTTCCTAACTAAAAATACAAATTTCGACAAAATCGGGCCACTTTTGACAAAGTTATGACCATTTTCGTTTTTTCACCTCCCAAACCCGTCCGATTTTGAGCATAAGATAGGAATTTCATTGTGGAAGACGGCAGACCGGTTTTGTCTATCCCCATCCCTCTTATGAGTCATACCATAACTAAAAATACAAATTTCGACAAAATCGGGCCACTTTTGACAAAGTTATGACCATTTTCGTTTTTTTTTTTTTTTTTTTTTTTGGCTTTTCGTCCGCATTTCATTTTGGAAGTAGGCATACCGATTTTATCAGTCCCCGTCCCCTCTATAAGTCATTTCCTAACTAAAAATACAAATTTCGACAAAATCGGGCCACTTTTGACAAAGTTATGACCATTTTCGTTTTTTCACCTCCCAAAACCCGTCCGATTTTGAGCATAAGATAGGGTGTCCAGATGACATTTTCAGATTTAAATGCAGTTTTATTCTAGAGGTCAAACCATAACTAAGAATACAAATTTCGACAAAATCTGGCCACTTTTGACAAAGTTATGACCATTTTTTTTTTTTTTTTTTTTTTGGCTTTTCGTGCGCATTTCATTTTGGAAGTAGGCATACCGATTTTATCAGTCCCCATCCCCTCTATAAGTCATTTCCTAACTAAAAATACAAATTTCGACAAAATCGGGCCACTTTTGACAAAGTTATGACCATTTTCGTTTTTTTTTTTTTTTTTTTTTTGGCTTTTCGTCCGCATTTCGTTTTGGAAGTCGGCATACCGATTTTATCAGTCCCCGTCCCCTCTATAAGTCATTTCCTAACTAAAAATACAAATTTCGACAAAATCGGGCCACTTTTGACAAAGTTATGACCATTTTCGTTTTTTCACCTCCCAAACCCGTCCGATTTTGAGCATAAGATAGGAATTTCATTGTGGAAGACGGCAGACCGGTTTTGTCTATCCCCATCCCTCTTATGAGTCATACCATAACTAAAAATACAAATTTCGACAAAATCGGGCCACTTTTGACAAAGTTATGACCATTTTCGTTTTTTTTTTTTTTTTTTTTTTGGCTTTTCGTCCGCATTTCATTTTGGAAGTAGGCATACCGATTTTATCAGTCCCCGTCCCCTCTATAAGTCATTTCCTAACTAAAAATACAAATTTCGACAAAATCGGGCCACTTTTGACAAAGTTATGACCATTTTCGTTTTTTCACCTCCCAAAACCCGTCCGATTTTGAGCATAAGATAGGGTGTCCAGATGACATTTTCAGATTTAAATGCAGTTTTATTCTAGAGGTCAAACCATAACTAAGAATACAAATTTCGACAAAATCTGGCCACTTTTGACAAAGTTATGACCATTTTTTTTTTTTTTTTTTTTTTTTTTGGCTTTTCGTGCGCATTTCATTTTGGAAGTAGGCATACCGATTTTATCAGTCCCCATCCCCTCTATAAGTCATTTCCTAACTAAAAATACAAATTTCGACAAAATCGGGCCACTTTTGACAAAGTTATGACCATTTTCGTTTTTTTTTTTTTTTTTTTTTGGCTTTTCGTCCGCATTTCGTTTTGGAAGTCGGCATACCGATTTTATCAGTCCCCGTCCCCTCTATAAGTCATTTCCTAACTAAAAATACAAATTTCGACAAAATCGGGCCACTTTTGACAAAGTTATGACCATTTTCGTTTTTTCACCTCCCAAACCCGTCCGATTTTGAGCATAAGATAGGAATTTCATTGTGGAAGACGGCAGACCGGTTTTGTCTATCCCCATCCCTCTTATGAGTCATACCATAACTAAAAATACAAATTTCGACAAAATCGGGCCACTTTTGACAAAGTTATGACCATTTTCGTTTTTTTTTTTTTTTTTTTTGGCTTTTCGTCCGCATTTCATTTTGGAAGTAGGCATACCGATTTTATCAGTCCCCGTCCCCTCTATAAGTCATTTCCTAACTAAAAATACAAATTTCGACAAAATCGGGCCACTTTTGACAAAGTTATGACCATTTTCGTTTTTTCACCTCCCAAAACCCGTCCGATTTTGAGCATAAGATAGGGATGTCACAGATGGAAGCATTTGCAGACTCAAGTTTGTCAGTTTTCATCCTCTTAGAGGTCAAACCATAACTAAGAATACAAATTTCGACAAAATCTGGCCACTTTTGACAAAGTTATGACCATTTTCGTTTTTTTTTTTTTTTTTTGGCTTTTCGTCCGCATTTCATTTTGGAAGTAGGCATACCGATTTTATCAGTCCCCGTCCCCTCTATAAGTCATTTCCTAACTAAAAATACAAATTTCGACAAAATCGGGCCACTTTTGACAAAGTTATGACCATTTTCGTTTTTTCACCTCCCAAAACCCGTCCGATTTTGAGCATAAGATAGGGTGTCCAGATGACATTTTCAGATTTAAATGCAGTTTTATTCTAGAGGTCAAACCATAACTAAGAATACAAATTTCGACAAAATCTGGCCACTTTTGACAAAGTTATGACCATTTTTTTTTTTTTTTTTTTTTGGCTTTTCGTGCGCATTTCATTTTGGAAGTAGGCATACCGATTTTATCAGTCCCCATCCCCTCTATAAGTCATTTCCTAACTAAAAATACAAATTTCGACAAAATCGGGCCACTTTTGACAAAGTTATGACCATTTTCGTTTTTTTTTTTTTTTTTTTTGGCTTTTCGTCCGCATTTCGTTTTGGAAGTCGGCATACCGATTTTATCAGTCCCCGTCCCCTCTATAAGTCATTTCCTAACTAAAAATACAAATTTCGACAAAATCGGGCCACTTTTGACAAAGTTATGACCATTTTCGTTTTTTCACCTCCCAAACCCGTCCGATTTTGAGCATAAGATAGGAATTTCATTGTGGAAGACGGCAGACCGGTTTTGTCTATCCCCATCCCTCTTATGAGTCATACCATAACTAAAAATACAAATTTCGACAAAATCGGGCCACTTTTGACAAAGTTATGACCATTTTCGTTTTTTTTTTTTTTTTTTTTGGCTTTTCGTCCGCATTTCATTTTGGAAGTAGGCATACCGATTTTATCAGTCCCCGTCCCCTCTATAAGTCATTTCCTAACTAAAAATACAAATTTCGACAAAATCGGGCCACTTTTGACAAAGTTATGACCATTTTCGTTTTTTCACCTCCCAAAACCCGTCCGATTTTGAGCATAAGATAGGGTGTCCAGATGACATTTTCAGATTTAAATGCAGTTTTATTCTAGAGGTCAAACCATAACTAAGAATACAAATTTCGACAAAATCTGGCCACTTTTGACAAAGTTATGACCATTTTTTTTTTTTTTTTTTTTTTGGCTTTTCGTGCGCATTTCATTTTGGAAGTAGGCATACCGATTTTATCAGTCCCCATCCCCTCTATAAGTCATTTCCTAACTAAAAATACAAATTTCGACAAAATCGGGCCACTTTTGACTACGTTATGACCATTTTCGTTTTTTCACCTCCCAAAACCCGTCCGATTTTGAGCATAAGATAGGGTGTCCAGATGACATTTTCAGATTTAAATGCAGTTTTATTCTAGAGGTCAAACCATAACTAAGAATACAAATTTCGACAAAATCTGGCCACTTTCGACAAAGTTATGACCATTTTTTTTTTTTTTTTTTTTTTGGCTTTTCGTGCGCATTTCATTTTGGAAGTAGGCACGTTC
>JAWNLG010000014.1:0-23928 GCA_035041335.1 Drosophila crucigera | reverse complement strand
TAACTAAAAATACAAATTTCGACAAAATCGGGCCACTTTTGACAAAGTTATGACCATTTTCGTTTTTTTTTTTTTTTTTTTTTGGCTTTTCGTCCGCATTTCATTTTGGAAGTAGGCATACACGATTTTATCAGTCCCCGTCCCCTCTATAAGTCATTTCCTAACTAAAAATACAAATTTCGACAAAATCGGGCCACTTTTGACAAAGTTATGACCATTTTCGTTTTTTCACCTCCCAAAACCCGTCCGATTTTGAGCATAAGATAGGGTGTCCAGATGACATTTTCAGATTTAAATGCAGTTTTATTCTAGAGGTCAAACCATAACTAAGAATACAAATTTCGACAAAATCTGGCCACTTTTGACAAAGTTATGACCATTTTTTTTTTTTTTTTTTTTTTTTTTTGGCTTTTCGTGCGCATTTCATTTTGGAAGTAGGCATACCGATTTTATCAGTCCCCATCCCCTCTATAAGTCATTTCCTAACTAAAAATACAAATTTCGACAAAATCGGGCCACTTTTGACAAAGTTATGACCATTTTCGTTTTTTTTTTTTTTTTTTTTTTTGGCTTTTCGTCCGCATTTCGTTTTGGAAGTCGGCATACCGATTTTATCAGTCCCCGTCCCCTCTATAAGTCATTTCCTAACTAAAAATACAAATTTCGACAAAATCGGGCCACTTTTGACAAAGTTATGACCATTTTCGTTTTTTCACCTCCCAAACCCGTCCGATTTTGAGCATAAGATAGGAATTTCATTGTGGAAGACGGCAGACCGGTTTTGTCTATCCCCATCCCTCTTATGAGTCATACCATAACTAAAAATACAAATTTCGACAAAATCGGGCCACTTTTGACAAAGTTATGACCATTTTCGTTTTTTTTTTTTTTTTTTTTTTTGGCTTTTCGTCCGCATTTCATTTTTGAAGTAGGCATACCGATTTTATCAGTCCCCGTCCCCTCTATAAGTCATTTCCTAACTAAAAATACAAATTTCGACAAAATCGGGCCACTTTTGACAAAGTTATGACCATTTTCGTTTTTTCACCTCCCAAAACCCGTCCGATTTTGAGCATAAGATAGGGTGTCCAGATGACATTTTCAGATTTAAATGCAGTTTTATTCTAGAGGTCAAACCATAACTAAGAATACAAATTTCGACAAAATCTGGCCACTTTTGACAAAGTTATGACCATTTTTTTTTTTTTTTTTTTTTTTGGCTTTTCGTGCGCATTTCATTTTGGAAGTAGGCATACCGATTTTATCAGTCCCCATCCCCTCTATAAGTCATTTCCTAACTAAAAATACAAATTTCGACAAAATCGGGCCACTTTTGACAAAGTTATGACCATTTTCGTTTTTTTTTTTTTTTTTTTTTTTGGCTTTTCGTCCGCATTTCGTTTTGGAAGTCGGCATACCGATTTTATCAGTCCCCGTCCCCTCTATAAGTCATTTCCTAACTAAAAATACAAATTTCGACAAAATCGGGCCACTTTTGACAAAGTTATGACCATTTTCGTTTTTTCACCTCCCAAACCCGTCCGATTTTGAGCATAAGATAGGAATTTCATTGTGGAAGACGGCAGACCGGTTTTGTCTATCCCCATCCCTCTTATGAGTCATACCATAACTAAAAATACAAATTTCGACAAAATCGGGCCACTTTTGACAAAGTTATGACCATTTTCGTTTTTTTTTTTTTTTTTTTTTTGGCTTTTCGTCCGCATTTCATTTTGGAAGTAGGCATACCGATTTTATCAGTCCCCGTCCCCTCTATAAGTCATTTCCTAACTAAAAATACAAATTTCGACAAAATCGGGCCACTTTTGACAAAGTTATGACCATTTTCGTTTTTTCACCTCCCAAAACCCGTCCGATTTTGAGCATAAGATAGGGTGTCCAGATGACATTTTCAGATTTAAATGCAGTTTTATTCTAGAGGTCAAACCATAACTAAGAATACAAATTTCGACAAAATCTGGCCACTTTTGACAAAGTTATGACCATTTTTTTTTTTTTTTTTTTTTTTGGCTTTTCGTGCGCATTTCATTTTGGAAGTAGGCATACCGATTTTATCAGTCCCCATCCCCTCTATAAGTCATTTCCTAACTAAAAATACAAATTTCGACAAAATCGGGCCACTTTTGACAAAGTTATGACCATTTTCGTTTTTTTTTTTTTTTTTTTTGGCTTTTCGTCCGCATTTCGTTTTGGAAGTCGGCATACCGATTTTATCAGTCCCCGTCCCCTCTATAAGTCATTTCCTAACTAAAAATACAAATTTCGACAAAATCGGGCCACTTTTGACAAAGTTATGACCATTTTCGTTTTTTCACCTCCCAAACCCGTCCGATTTTGAGCATAAGATAGGAATTTCATTGTGGAAGACGGCAGACCGGTTTTGTCTATCCCCATCCCTCTTATGAGTCATACCATAACTAAAAATACAAATTTCGACAAAATCGGGCCACTTTTGACAAAGTTATGACCATTTTCGTTTTTTTTTTTTTTTTTTTTTTTTGGCTTTTCGTCCGCATTTCATTTTGGAAGTAGGCATACCGATTTTATCAGTCCCCGTCCCCTCTATAAGTCATTTCCTAACTAAAAATACAAATTTCGACAAAATCGGGCCACTTTTGACAAAGTTATGACCATTTTCGTTTTTTCACCTCCCAAAACCCGTCCGATTTTGAGCATAAGATAGGGTGTCCAGATGACATTTTCAGATTTAAATGCAGTTTTATTCTAGAGGTCAAACCATAACTAAGAATACAAATTTCGACAAAATCTGGCCACTTTTGACAAAGTTATGACCATTTTTTTTTTTTTTTTTTTTTTGGCTTTTCGTGCGCATTTCATTTTGGAAGTAGGCATACCGATTTTATCAGTCCCCATCCCCTCTATAAGTCATTTCCTAACTAAAAATACAAATTTCGACAAAATCGGGCCACTTTTGACAAAGTTATGACCATTTTCGTTTTTTTTTTTTTTTTTTTTTTTTGGCTTTTCGTCCGCATTTCGTTTTGGAAGTCGGCATACCGATTTTATCAGTCCCCGTCCCCTCTATAAGTCATTTCCTAACTAAAAATACAAATTTCGACAAAATCGGGCCACTTTTGACAAAGTTATGACCATTTTCGTTTTTTCACCTCCCAAACCCGTCCGATTTTGAGCATAAGATAGGAATTTCATTGTGGAAGACGGCAGACCGGTTTTGTCTATCCCCATCCCTCTTATGAGTCATACCATAACTAAAAATACAAATTTCGACAAAATCGGGCCACTTTTGACAAAGTTATGACCATTTTCGTTTTTTTTTTTTTTTTTTTTTTTGGCTTTTCGTCCGCATTTCATTTTGGAAGTAGGCATACCGATTTTATCAGTCCCCGTCCCCTCTATAAGTCATTTCCTAACTAAAAATACAAATTTCGACAAAATCGGGCCACTTTTGACAAAGTTATGACCATTTTCGTTTTTTCACCTCCCAAAACCCGTCCGATTTTGAGCATAAGATAGGGTGTCCAGATGACATTTTCAGATTTAAATGCAGTTTTATTCTAGAGGTCAAACCATAACTAAGAATACAAATTTCGACAAAATCTGGCCACTTTTGACAAAGTTATGACCATTTTTTTTTTTTTTTTTTTTTTTTTGGCTTTTCGTGCGCATTTCATTTTGGAAGTAGGCATACCGATTTTATCAGTCCCCATCCCCTCTATAAGTCATTTCCTAACTAAAAATACAAATTTCGACAAAATCGGGCCACTTTTGACAAAGTTATGACCATTTTCGTTTTTTTTTTTTTTTTTTTTTTTGGCTTTTCGTCCGCATTTCGTTTTGGAAGTCGGCATACCGATTTTATCAGTCCCCGTCCCCTCTATAAGTCATTTCCTAACTAAAAATACAAATTTCGACAAAATCGGGCCACTTTTGACAAAGTTATGACCATTTTCGTTTTTTCACCTCCCAAACCCGTCCGATTTTGAGCATAAGATAGGAATTTCATTGTGGAAGACGGCAGACCGGTTTTGTCTATCCCCATCCCTCTTATGAGTCATACCATAACTAAAAATACAAATTTCGACAAAATCGGGCCACTTTTGACAAAGTTATGACCATTTTCGTTTTTTTTTTTTTTTTTTTTTGGCTTTTCGTCCGCATTTCATTTTGGAAGTAGGCATACCGATTTTATCAGTCCCCGTCCCCTCTATAAGTCATTTCCTAACTAAAAATACAAATTTCGACAAAATCGGGCCACTTTTGACAAAGTTATGACCATTTTCGTTTTTTCACCTCCCAAAACCCGTCCGATTTTGAGCATAAGATAGGGTGTCCAGATGACATTTTCAGATTTAAATGCAGTTTTATTCTAGAGGTCAAACCATAACTAAGAATACAAATTTCGACAAAATCTGGCCACTTTTGACAAAGTTATGACCATTTTTTTTTTTTTTTTTTTTTTTGGCTTTTCGTGCGCATTTCATTTTGGAAGTAGGCATACCGATTTTATCAGTCCCCATCCCCTCTATAAGTCATTTCCTAACTAAAAATACAAATTTCGACAAAATCGGGCCACTTTTGACAAAGTTATGACCATTTTCGTTTTTTTTTTTTTTTTTTTTTGGCTTTTCGTCCGCATTTCGTTTTGGAAGTCGGCATACCGATTTTATCAGTCCCCGTCCCCTCTATAAGTCATTTCCTAACTAAAAATACAAATTTCGACAAAATCGGGCCACTTTTGACAAAGTTATGACCATTTTCGTTTTTTCACCTCCCAAACCCGTCCGATTTTGAGCATAAGATAGGAATTTCATTGTGGAAGACGGCAGACCGGTTTTGTCTATCCCCATCCCTCTTATGAGTCATACCATAACTAAAAATACAAATTTCGACAAAATCGGGCCACTTTTGACAAAGTTATGACCATTTTCGTTTTTTTTTTTTTTTTTTTTTGGCTTTTCGTCCGCATTTCATTTTGGAAGTAGGCATACCGATTTTATCAGTCCCCGTCCCCTCTATAAGTCATTTCCTAACTAAAAATACAAATTTCGACAAAATCGGGCCACTTTTGACAAAGTTATGACCATTTTCGTTTTTTCACCTCCCAAAACCCGTCCGATTTTGAGCATAAGATAGGGTGTCCAGATGACATTTTCAGATTTAAATGCAGTTTTATTCTAGAGGTCAAACCATAACTAAGAATACAAATTTCGACAAAATCTGGCCACTTTTGACAAAGTTATGACCATTTTTTTTTTTTTTTTTTTTTTTGGCTTTTCGTGCGCATTTCATTTTGGAAGTAGGCATACCGATTTTATCAGTCCCCATCCCCTCTATAAGTCATTTCCTAACTAAAAATACAAATTTCGACAAAATCGGGCCACTTTTGACAAAGTTATGACCATTTTCGTTTTTTTTTTTTTTTTTTTTTTTGGCTTTTCGTCCGCATTTCGTTTTGGAAGTCGGCATACCGATTTTATCAGTCCCTGTCCCCTCTATAAGTCATTTCCTAACTAAAAATACAAATTTCGACAAAATCGGGCCACTTTTGACAAAGTTATGACCATTTTCGTTTTTTCACCTCCCAAACCCGTCCGATTTTGAGCATAAGATAGGAATTTCATTGTGGAAGACGGCAGACCGGTTTTGTCTATCCCCATCCCTCTTATGAGTCATACCATAACTAAAAATACAAATTTCGACAAAATCGGGCCACTTTTGACAAAGTTATGACCATTTTCGTTTTTTTTTTTTTTTTTTTTTTGGCTTTTCGTCCGCATTTCATTTTGGAAGTAGGCATACCGATTTTATCAGTCCCCGTCCCCTCTATAAGTCATTTCCTAACTAAAAATACAAATTTCGACAAAATCGGGCCACTTTTGACAAAGTTATGACCATTTTCGTTTTTTCACCTCCCAAAACCCGTCCGATTTTGAGCATAAGATAGGGTGTCCAGATGACATTTTCAGATTTAAATGCAGTTTTATTCTAGAGGTCAAACCATAACTAAGAATACAAATTTCGACAAAATCTGGCCACTTTTGACAAAGTTATGACCATTTTTTTTTTTTTTTTTTTTTTGGCTTTTCGTGCGCATTTCATTTTGGAAGTAGGCATACCGATTTTATCAGTCCCCATCCCCTCTATAAGTCATTTCCTAACTAAAAATACAAATTTCGACAAAATCGGGCCACTTTTGACAAAGTTATGACCATTTTCGTTTTTTTTTTTTTTTTTTTTTTTGGCTTTTCGTCCGCATTTCGTTTTGGAAGTCGGCATACCGATTTTATCAGTCCCCGTCCCCTCTATAAGTCATTTCCTAACTAAAAATACAAATTTCGACAAAATCGGGCCACTTTTGACAAAGTTATGACCATTTTCGTTTTTTCACCTCCCAAACCCGTCCGATTTTGAGCATAAGATAGGAATTTCATTGTGGAAGACGGCAGACCGGTTTTGTCTATCCCCATCCCTCTTATGAGTCATACCATAACTAAAAATACAAATTTCGACAAAATCGGGCCACTTTTGACAAAGTTATGACCATTTTCGTTTTTTTTTTTTTTTTTTTTTTGGCTTTTCGTCCGCATTTCATTTTGGAAGTAGGCATACCGATTTTATCAGTCCCCGTCCCCTCTATAAGTCATTTCCTAACTAAAAATACAAATTTCGACAAAATCGGGCCACTTTTGACAAAGTTATGACCATTTTCGTTTTTTCACCTCCCAAAACCCGTCCGATTTTGAGCATAAGATAGGGTGTCCAGATGACATTTTCAGATTTAAATGCAGTTTTATTCTAGAGGTCAAACCATAACTAAGAATACAAATTTCGACAAAATCTGGCCACTTTTGACAAAGTTATGACCATTTTTTTTTTTTTTTTTTTTTTTTGGCTTTTCGTGCGCATTTCATTTTGGAAGTAGGCATACCGATTTTATCAGTCCCCATCCCCTCTATAAGTCATTTCCTAACTAAAAATACAAATTTCGACAAAATCGGGCCACTTTTGACAAAGTTATGACCATTTTCGTTTTTTTTTTTTTTTTTTTTGGCTTTTCGTCCGCATTTCGTTTTGGAAGTCGGCATACCGATTTTATCAGTCCCCGTCCCCTCTATAAGTCATTTCCTAACTAAAAATACAAATTTCGACAAAATCGGGCCACTTTTGACAAAGTTATGACCATTTTCGTTTTTTCACCTCCCAAACCCGTCCGATTTTGAGCATAAGATAGGAATTTCATTGTGGAAGACGGCAGACCGGTTTTGTCTATCCCCATCCCTCTTATGAGTCATACCATAACTAAAAATACAAATTTCGACAAAATCGGGCCACTTTTGACAAAGTTATGACCATTTTCGTTTTTTTTTTTTTTTTTTTTTGGCTTTTCGTCCGCATTTCATTTTGGAAGTAGGCATACCGATTTTATCAGTCCCCGTCCCCTCTATAAGTCATTTCCTAACTAAAAATACAAATTTCGACAAAATCGGGCCACTTTTGACAAAGTTATGACCATTTTCGTTTTTTCACCTCCCAAAACCCGTCCGATTTTGAGCATAAGATAGGGTGTCCAGATGACATTTTCAGATTTAAATGCAGTTTTATTCTAGAGGTCAAACCATAACTAAGAATACAAATTTCGACAAAATCTGGCCACTTTTGACAAAGTTATGACCATTTTTTTTTTTTTTTTTTTTTTGGCTTTTCGTGCGCATTTCATTTTGGAAGTAGGCATACCGATTTTATCAGTCCCCATCCCCTCTATAAGTCATTTCCTAACTAAAAATACAAATTTCGACAAAATCGGGCCACTTTTGACAAAGTTATGACCATTTTCGTTTTTTTTTTTTTTTTTTTTTGGCTTTTCGTCCGCATTTCGTTTTGGAAGTCGGCATACCGATTTTATCAGTCCCCGTCCCCTCTATAAGTCATTTCCTAACTAAAAATACAAATTTCGACAAAATCGGGCCACTTTTGACAAAGTTATGACCATTTTCGTTTTTTCACCTCCCAAACCCGTCCGATTTTGAGCATAAGATAGGAATTTCATTGTGGAAGACGGCAGACCGGTTTTGTCTATCCCCATCCCTCTTATGAGTCATACCATAACTAAAAATACAAATTTCGACAAAATCGGGCCACTTTTGACAAAGTTATGACCATTTTCGTTTTTTTTTTTTTTTTTTTTTGGCTTTTCGTCCGCATTTCATTTTGGAAGTAGGCATACCGATTTTATCAGTCCCCGTCCCCTCTATAAGTCATTTCCTAACTAAAAATACAAATTTCGACAAAATCGGGCCACTTTTGACAAAGTTATGACCATTTTCGTTTTTTCACCTCCCAAAACCCGTCCGATTTTGAGCATAAGATAGGGTGTCCAGATGACATTTTCAGATTTAAATGCAGTTTTATTCTAGAGGTCAAACCATAACTAAGAATACAAATTTCGACAAAATCTGGCCACTTTTGACAAAGTTATGACCATTTTTTTTTTTTTTTTTTTTTTTGGCTTTTCGTGCGCATTTCATTTTGGAAGTAGGCATACCGATTTTATCAGTCCCCATCCCCTCTATAAGTCATTTCCTAACTAAAAATACAAATTTCGACAAAATCGGGCCACTTTTGACAAAGTTATGACCATTTTCGTTTTTTTTTTTTTTTTTTTTGGCTTTTCGTCCGCATTTCGTTTTGGAAGTCGGCATACCGATTTTATCAGTCCCCGTCCCCTCTATAAGTCATTTCCTAACTAAAAATACAAATTTCGACAAAATCGGGCCACTTTTGACAAAGTTATGACCATTTTCGTTTTTTCACCTCCCAAACCCGTCCGATTTTGAGCATAAGATAGGAATTTCATTGTGGAAGACGGCAGACCGGTTTTGTCTATCCCCATCCCTCTTATGAGTCATACCATAACTAAAAATACAAATTTCGACAAAATCGGGCCACTTTTGACAAAGTTATGACCATTTTCGTTTTTTTTTTTTTTTTTTTTGGCTTTTCGTCCGCATTTCATTTTGGAAGTAGGCATACCGATTTTATCAGTCCCCGTCCCCTCTATAAGTCATTTCCTAACTAAAAATACAAATTTCGACAAAATCGGGCCACTTTTGACAAAGTTATGACCATTTTCGTTTTTTCACCTCCCAAAACCCGTCCGATTTTGAGCATAAGATAGGGTGTCCAGATGACATTTTCAGATTTAAATGCAGTTTTATTCTAGAGGTCAAACCATAACTAAGAATACAAATTTCGACAAAATCTGGCCACTTTTGACAAAGTTATGACCATTTTTTTTTTTTTTTTTTTTTTTGGCTTTTCGTGCGCATTTCATTTTGGAAGTAGGCATACCGATTTTATCAGTCCCCATCCCCTCTATAAGTCATTTCCTAACTAAAAATACAAATTTCGACAAAATCGGGCCACTTTTGACAAAGTTATGACCATTTTCGTTTTTTTTTTTTTTTTTTTTTGGCTTTTCGTCCGCATTTCGTTTTGGAAGTCGGCATACCGATTTTATCAGTCCCCGTCCCCTCTATAAGTCATTTCCTAACTAAAAATACAAATTTCGACAAAATCGGGCCACTTTTGACAAAGTTATGACCATTTTCGTTTTTTCACCTCCCAAACCCGTCCGATTTTGAGCATAAGATAGGAATTTCATTGTGGAAGACGGCAGACCGGTTTTGTCTATCCCCATCCCTCTTATGAGTCATACCATAACTAAAAATACAAATTTCGACAAAATCGGGCCACTTTTGACAAAGTTATGACCATTTTCGTTTTTTTTTTTTTTTTTTTTTTTGGCTTTTCGTCCGCATTTCATTTTGGAAGTAGGCATACCGATTTTATCAGTCCCCGTCCCCTCTATAAGTCATTTCCTAACTAAAAATACAAATTTCGACAAAATCGGGCCACTTTTGACAAAGTTATGACCATTTTCGTTTTTTCACCTCCCAAAACCCGTCCGATTTTGAGCATAAGATAGGGTGTCCAGATGACATTTTCAGATTTAAATGCAGTTTTATTCTAGAGGTCAAACCATAACTAAGAATACAAATTTCGACAAAATCTGGCCACTTTTGACAAAGTTATGACCATTTTTTTTTTTTTTTTTTTTTGGCTTTTCGTGCGCATTTCATTTTGGAAGTAGGCATACCGATTTTATCAGTCCCCATCCCCTCTATAAGTCATTTCCTAACTAAAAATACAAATTTCGACAAAATCGGGCCACTTTTGACAAAGTTATGACCATTTTCGTTTTTTTTTTTTTTTTTTTTTTGGCTTTTCGTCCGCATTTCGTTTTGGAAGTCGGCATACCGATTTTATCAGTCCCCGTCCCCTCTATAAGTCATTTCCTAACTAAAAATACAAATTTCGACAAAATCGGGCCACTTTTGACAAAGTTATGACCATTTTCGTTTTTTCACCTCCCAAACCCGTCCGATTTTGAGCATAAGATAGGAATTTCATTGTGGAAGACGGCAGACCGGTTTTGTCTATCCCCATCCCTCTTATGAGTCATACCATAACTAAAAATACAAATTTCGACAAAATCGGGCCACTTTTGACAAAGTTATGACCATTTTCGTTTTTTTTTTTTTTTTTTTTGGCTTTTCGTCCGCATTTCATTTTGGAAGTAGGCATACCGATTTTATCAGTCCCCGTCCCCTCTATAAGTCATTTCCTAACTAAAAATACAAATTTCGACAAAATCGGGCCACTTTTGACAAAGTTATGACCATTTTCGTTTTTTCACCTCCCAAAACCCGTCCGATTTTGAGCATAAGATAGGGTGTCCAGATGACATTTTCAGATTTAAATGCAGTTTTATTCTAGAGGTCAAACCATAACTAAGAATACAAATTTCGACAAAATCTGGCCACTTTTGACAAAGTTATGACCATTTTTTTTTTTTTTTTTTTTTTTGGCTTTTCGTGCGCATTTCATTTTGGAAGTAGGCATACCGATTTTATCAGTCCCCATCCCCTCTATAAGTCATTTCCTAACTAAAAATACAAATTTCGACAAAATCGGGCCACTTTTGACAAAGTTATGACCATTTTCGTTTTTTTTTTTTTTTTTTTTTTGGCTTTTCGTCCGCATTTCGTTTTGGAAGTCGGCATACCGATTTTATCAGTCCCCGTCCCCTCTATAAGTCATTTCCTAACTAAAAATACAAATTTCGACAAAATCGGGCCACTTTTGACAAAGTTATGACCATTTTCGTTTTTTCACCTCCCAAACCCGTCCGATTTTGAGCATAAGATAGGAATTTCATTGTGGAAGACGGCAGACCGGTTTTGTCTATCCCCATCCCTCTTATGAGTCATACCATAACTAAAAATACAAATTTCGACAAAATCGGGCCACTTTTGACAAAGTTATGACCATTTTCGTTTTTTTTTTTTTTTTTTTTGGCTTTTCGTCCGCATTTCATTTTGGAAGTAGGCATACCGATTTTATCAGTCCCCGTCCCCTCTATAAGTCATTTCCTAACTAAAAATACAAATTTCGACAAAATCGGGCCACTTTTGACAAAGTTATGACCATTTTCGTTTTTTCACCTCCCAAAACCCGTCCGATTTTGAGCATAAGATAGGGTGTCCAGATGACATTTTCAGATTTAAATGCAGTTTTATTCTAGAGGTCAAACCATAACTAAGAATACAAATTTCGACAAAATCTGGCCACTTTTGACAAAGTTATGACCATTTTTTTTTTTTTTTTTTTTTTGGCTTTTCGTGCGCATTTCATTTTGGAAGTAGGCATACCGATTTTATCAGTCCCCATCCCCTCTATAAGTCATTTCCTAACTAAAAATACAAATTTCGACAAAATCGGGCCACTTTTGACAAAGTTATGACCATTTTCGTTTTTTTTTTTTTTTTTTTTTTTTGGCTTTTCGTCCGCATTTCGTTTTGGAAGTCGGCATACCGATTTTATCAGTCCCCGTCCCCTCTATAAGTCATTTCCTAACTAAAAATACAAATTTCGACAAAATCGGGCCACTTTTGACAAAGTTATGACCATTTTCGTTTTTTCACCTCCCAAACCCGTCCGATTTTGAGCATAAGATAGGAATTTCATTGTGGAAGACGGCAGACCGGTTTTGTCTATCCCCATCCCTCTTATGAGTCATACCATAACTAAAAATACAAATTTCGACAAAATCGGGCCACTTTTGACAAAGTTATGACCATTTTCGTTTTTTTTTTTTTTTTTTGGCTTTTCGTCCGCATTTCATTTTGGAAGTAGGCATACCGATTTTATCAGTCCCCGTCCCCTCTATAAGTCATTTCCTAACTAAAAATACAAATTTCGACAAAATCGGGCCACTTTTGACAAAGTTATGACCATTTTCGTTTTTTCACCTCCCAAAACCCGTCCGATTTTGAGCATAAGATAGGGTGTCCAGATGACATTTTCAGATTTAAATGCAGTTTTATTCTAGAGGTCAAACCATAACTAAGAATACAAATTTCGACAAAATCTGGCCACTTTTGACAAAGTTATGACCATTTTTTTTTTTTTTTTTTTTTTGGCTTTTCGTGCGCATTTCATTTTGGAAGTAGGCATACCGATTTTATCAGTCCCCATCCCCTCTATAAGTCATTTCCTAACTAAAAATACAAATTTCGACAAAATCGGGCCACTTTTGACAAAGTTATGACCATTTTCGTTTTTTTTTTTTTTTTTTTTTGGCTTTTCGTCCGCATTTCGTTTTGGAAGTCGGCATACCGATTTTATCAGTCCCCGTCCCCTCTATAAGTCATTTCCTAACTAAAAATACAAATTTCGACAAAATCGGGCCACTTTTGACAAAGTTATGACCATTTTCGTTTTTTCACCTCCCAAACCCGTCCGATTTTGAGCATAAGATAGGAATTTCATTGTGGAAGACGGCAGACCGGTTTTGTCTATCCCCATCCCTCTTATGAGTCATACCATAACTAAAAATACAAATTTCGACAAAATCGGGCCACTTTTGACAAAGTTATGACCATTTTCGTTTTTTTTTTTTTTTTTTTGGCTTTTCGTCCGCATTTCATTTTGGAAGTAGGCATACCGATTTTATCAGTCCCCGTCCCCTCTATAAGTCATTTCCTAACTAAAAATACAAATTTCGACAAAATCGGGCCACTTTTGACAAAGTTATGACCATTTTCGTTTTTTCACCTCCCAAAACCCGTCCGATTTTGAGCATAAGATAGGGTGTCCAGATGACATTTTCAGATTTAAATGCAGTTTTATTCTAGAGGTCAAACCATAACTAAGAATACAAATTTCGACAAAATCTGGCCACTTTTGACAAAGTTATGACCATTTTTTTTTTTTTTTTTTTTTTGGCTTTTCGTGCGCATTTCATTTTGGAAGTAGGCATACCGATTTTATCAGTCCCCATCCCCTCTATAAGTCATTTCCTAACTAAAAATACAAATTTCGACAAAATCGGGCCACTTTTGACAAAGTTATGACCATTTTCGTTTTTTTTTTTTTTTTTTTTGGCTTTTCGTCCGCATTTCGTTTTGGAAGTCGGCATACCGATTTTATCAGTCCCCGTCCCCTCTATAAGTCATTTCCTAACTAAAAATACAAATTTCGACAAAATCGGGCCACTTTTGACAAAGTTATGACCATTTTCGTTTTTTCACCTCCCAAACCCGTCCGATTTTGAGCATAAGATAGGAATTTCATTGTGGAAGACGGCAGACCGGTTTTGTCTATCCCCATCCCTCTTATGAGTCATACCATAACTAAAAATACAAATTTCGACAAAATCGGGCCACTTTTGACAAAGTTATGACCATTTTCGTTTTTTTTTTTTTTTTTTTTTTGGCTTTTCGTCCGCATTTCATTTTGGAAGTAGGCATACCGATTTTATCAGTCCCCGTCCCCTCTATAAGTCATTTCCTAACTAAAAATACAAATTTCGACAAAATCGGGCCACTTTTGACAAAGTTATGACCATTTTCGTTTTTTCACCTCCCAAAACCCGTCCGATTTTGAGCATAAGATAGGGTGTCCAGATGACATTTTCAGATTTAAATGCAGTTTTATTCTAGAGGTCAAACCATAACTAAGAATACAAATTTCGACAAAATCTGGCCACTTTTGACAAAGTTATGACCATTTTTTTTTTTTTTTTTTTTTGGCTTTTCGTGCGCATTTCATTTTGGAAGTAGGCATACCGATTTTATCAGTCCCCATCCCCTCTATAAGTCATTTCCTAACTAAAAATACAAATTTCGACAAAATCGGGCCACTTTTGACAAAGTTATGACCATTTTCGTTTTTTTTTTTTTTTTTTGGCTTTTCGTCCGCATTTCGTTTTGGAAGTCGGCATACCGATTTTATCAGTCCCCGTCCCCTCTATAAGTCATTTCCTAACTAAAAATACAAATTTCGACAAAATCGGGCCACTTTTGACAAAGTTATGACCATTTTCGTTTTTTCACCTCCCAAACCCGTCCGATTTTGAGCATAAGATAGGAATTTCATTGTGGAAGACGGCAGACCGGTTTTGTCTATCCCCATCCCTCTTATGAGTCATACCATAACTAAAAATACAAATTTCGACAAAATCGGGCCACTTTTGACAAAGTTATGACCATTTTCGTTTTTTTTTTTTTTTTTTTTGGCTTTTCGTCCGCATTTCATTTTGGAAGTAGGCATACCGATTTTATCAGTCCCCGTCCCCTCTATAAGTCATTTCCTAACTAAAAATACAAATTTCGACAAAATCGGGCCACTTTTGACAAAGTTATGACCATTTTCGTTTTTTCACCTCCCAAAACCCGTCCGATTTTGAGCATAAGATAGGGTGTCCAGATGACATTTTCAGATTTAAATGCAGTTTTATTCTAGAGGTCAAACCATAACTAAGAATACAAATTTCGACAAAATCTGGCCACTTTTGACAAAGTTATGACCATTTTTTTTTTTTTTTTTTTTTTGGCTTTTCGTGCGCATTTCATTTTGGAAGTAGGCATACCGATTTTATCAGTCCCCATCCCCTCTATAAGTCATTTCCTAACTAAAAATACAAATTTCGACAAAATCGGGCCACTTTTGACAAAGTTATGACCATTTTCGTTTTTTTTTTTTTTTTTTTTTTGGCTTTTCGTCCGCATTTCGTTTTGGAAGTCGGCATACCGATTTTATCAGTCCCCGTCCCCTCTATAAGTCATTTCCTAACTAAAAATACAAATTTCGACAAAATCGGGCCACTTTTGACAAAGTTATGACCATTTTCGTTTTTTCACCTCCCAAACCCGTCCGATTTTGAGCATAAGATAGGAATTTCATTGTGGAAGACGGCAGACCGGTTTTGTCTATCCCCATCCCTCTTATGAGTCATACCATAACTAAAAATACAAATTTCGACAAAATCGGGCCACTTTTGACAAAGTTATGACCATTTTCGTTTTTTTTTTTTTTTTTTTTTTGGCTTTTCGTCCGCATTTCATTTTGGAAGTAGGCATACCGATTTTATCAGTCCCCGTCCCCTCTATAAGTCATTTCCTAACTAAAAATACAAATTTCGACAAAATCGGGCCACTTTTGACAAAGTTATGACCATTTTCGTTTTTTCACCTCCCAAAACCCGTCCGATTTTGAGCATAAGATAGGGTGTCCAGATGACATTTTCAGATTTAAATGCAGTTTTATTCTAGAGGTCAAACCATAACTAAGAATACAAATTTCGACAAAATCTGGCCACTTTTGACAAAGTTATGACCATTTTTTTTTTTTTTTTTTTTTGGCTTTTCGTGCGCATTTCATTTTGGAAGTAGGCATACCGATTTTATCAGTCCCCATCCCCTCTATAAGTCATTTCCTAACTAAAAATACAAATTTCGACAAAATCGGGCCACTTTTGACAAAGTTATGACCATTTTCGTTTTTTTTTTTTTTTTTTTTTGGCTTTTCGTCCGCATTTCGTTTTGGAAGTCGGCATACCGATTTTATCAGTCCCCGTCCCCTCTATAAGTCATTTCCTAACTAAAAATACAAATTTCGACAAAATCGGGCCACTTTTGACAAAGTTATGACCATTTTCGTTTTTTCACCTCCCAAACCCGTCCGATTTTGAGCATAAGATAGGAATTTCATTGTGGAAGACGGCAGACCGGTTTTGTCTATCCCCATCCCTCTTATGAGTCATACCATAACTAAAAATACAAATTTCGACAAAATCGGGCCACTTTTGACAAAGTTATGACCATTTTCGTTTTTTTTTTTTTTTTTTTGGCTTTTCGTCCGCATTTCATTTTGGAAGTAGGCATACCGATTTTATCAGTCCCCGTCCCCTCTATAAGTCATTTCCTAACTAAAAATACAAATTTCGACAAAATCGGGCCACTTTTGACAAAGTTATGACCATTTTCGTTTTTTCACCTCCCAAAACCCGTCCGATTTTGAGCATAAGATAGGGTGTCCAGATGACATTTTCAGATTTAAATGCAGTTTTATTCTAGAGGTCAAACCATAACTAAGAATACAAATTTCGACAAAATCTGGCCACTTTTGACAAAGTTATGACCATTTTTTTTTTTTTTTTTTTTTTTGGCTTTTCGTGCGCATTTCATTTTGGAAGTAGGCATACCGATTTTATCAGTCCCCATCCCCTCTATAAGTCATTTCCTAACTAAAAATACAAATTTCGACAAAATCGGGCCACTTTTGACAAAGTTATGACCATTTTCGTTTTTTTTTTTTTTTTTTTTTGGCTTTTCGTCCGCATTTCGTTTTGGAAGTCGGCATACCGATTTTATCAGTCCCCGTCCCCTCTATAAGTCATTTCCTAACTAAAAATACAAATTTCGACAAAATCGGGCCACTTTTGACAAAGTTATGACCATTTTCGTTTTTTCACCTCCCAAACCCGTCCGATTTTGAGCATAAGATAGGAATTTCATTGTGGAAGACGGCAGACCGGTTTTGTCTATCCCCATCCCTCTTATGAGTCATACCATAACTAAAAATACAAATTTCGACAAAATCGGGCCACTTTTGACAAAGTTATGACCATTTTCGTTTTTTTTTTTTTTTTTTTTGGCTTTTCGTCCGCATTTCATTTTGGAAGTAGGCATACCGATTTTATCAGTCCCCGTCCCCTCTATAAGTCATTTCCTAACTAAAAATACAAATTTCGACAAAATCGGGCCACTTTTGACAAAGTTATGACCATTTTCGTTTTTTCACCTCCCAAAACCCGTCCGATTTTGAGCATAAGATAGGGTGTTCAGATGACATTTTCAGATTTAAATGTCAGTTTCTATTCTAGAGGTCAAACCATAACTAAGAATACAAATTTCGACAAAATCTGGCCACTTTTGACAAAGTTATGACCATTTTTTTTTTTTTTTTTTTTTTGGCTTTTCGTGCGCATTTCATTTTGGAAGTAGGCATACCGATTTTATCAGTCCCCATCCCCTCTATAAGTCATTTCCTAACTAAAAATACAAATTTCGACAAAATCGGGCCACTTTTGACAAAGTTATGACCATTTTCGTTTTTTTTTTTTTTTTTTTTGGCTTTTCGTCCGCATTTCGTTTTGGAAGTCGGCATACCGATTTTATCAGTCCCCGTCCCCTCTATAAGTCATTTCCTAACTAAAAATACAAATTTCGACAAAATCGGGCCACTTTTGACAAAGTTATGACCATTTTCGTTTTTTCACCTCCCAAACCCGTCCGATTTTGAGCATAAGATAGGAATTTCATTGTGGAAGACGGCAGACCGGTTTTGTCTATCCCCATCCCTCTTATGAGTCATACCATAACTAAAAATACAAATTTCGACAAAATCGGGCCACTTTTGACAAAGTTATGACCATTTTCGTTTTTTTTTTTTTTTTTTTGGCTTTTCGTCCGCATTTCATTTTGGAAGTAGGCATACCGATTTTATCAGTCCCCGTCCCTCTATAAGTCATTTCCTAACTAAAATACAAATTTCGACAAAATCGGGCCACTTTTTGACAAAGTTATGACCATTTTCGTTTTTTCACCTCCCAAAACCCGTCCGATTTTGAGCATAAGATAGGGTGTCCAGATGACATTTTCAGATTTAAATGCAGTTTTATTCTAGAGGTCAAACCATAACTAAGAATACAAATTTCACAAAATCTGGCCACTTTTGACAAAGTTATGACCATTTTTTTTTTTTTTTTTTTGGCTTTTCGTGCGCATTTCATTTTGGAAGTAGGCATACCGATTTTATCAGTCCCATCCCCTCTATAAGTCATTTCCTAACTAAAAATACAAATTTCGACAAAATCGGGCCACTTTTGACAAAGTTATGACCATTTTCGTTTTTTTTTTTTTTTTGGCTTTTCGTCCGCATTTCGTTTTGGAAGTCGGCATACCGATTTTATCAGTCCCCGTCCCCTCTATAAGTCATTTCCTAACTAAAAATACAAATTTCGACAAAATCGGGCCACTTTTGACAAAGTTATGACCATTTTCGTTTTTTCACCTCCCAAACCCGTCCGATTTTGAGCATAAGATAGGAATTTCATTGTGGAAGACGGCAGACCGGTTTTGTCTATCCCCATCCCTCTTATGAGTCATACCATAACTAAAAATACAAATTTCGACAAAATCGGGCCACTTTTGACAAAGTTATGACCATTTTCGTTTTTTTTTTTTTTTTTTTTTGGCTTTTCGTCCGCATTTCATTTTGGAAGTAGGCATACCGATTTTATCAGTCCCCGTCCCCTCTATAAGTCATTTCCTAACTAAAAATACAAATTTCGACAAAATCGGGCCACTTTTGACAAAGTTATGACCATTTTCGTTTTTTCACCTCCCAAAACCCGTCCGATTTTGAGCATAAGATAGGGTGTCCAGATGACATTTTCAGATTTAAATGCAGTTTTATTCTAGAGGTCAAACCATAACTAAGAATACAAATTTCGACAAAATCTGGCCACTTTTGACAAAGTTATGACCATTTTTTTTTTTTTTTTTTTTTTTTGGCTTTTCGTGCGCATTTCATTTTGGAAGTAGGCATACCGATTTTATCAGTCCCCATCCCCTCTATAAGTCATTTCCTAACTAAAAATACAAATTTCGACAAAATCGGGCCACTTTTGACAAAGTTATGACCATTTTCGTTTTTTTTTTTTTTTTTTTTTTTACAAAATCGGGCCACTTTTGACAAAGTTATGACCATTTTCGTTTTTTTTTTTTTTTTTTTGGCTTTTCGTCCGCATTTCGTTTTGGAAGTCGGCATACCGATTTTATCAGTCCCCGTCCCCTCTATAAGTCATTTCCTAACTAAAAATACAAATTTCGACAAAATCGGGCCACTTTTGACAAAGTTATGACCATTTTCGTTTTTCACCTCCCAAACCCGTCCGATTTTGAGCATAAGATAGGAATTTCATTGTGGAAGACGGCAGACCGGTTTTGTCTATCCCCATCCCTCTTATGAGTCATGCCATAACTAAAAATACAAATTTCGACAAAATCGGGCCACTTTTGACAAAGTTATGACCATTTTCGTTTTTTTTTTTTTTTTTTTTTTGGCTTTTCGTCCGCATTTCATTTTGGAAGTAGGCATACCGATTTTATCAGTCCCCGTCCCCTCTATAAGTCATTTCCTAACTAAAAATACAAATTTCGACAAAATCGGGCCACTTTTGACAAAGTTATGACCATTTTCGTTTTTTCACCTCCCAAAACCCGTCCGATTTTGAGCATAAGATAGGGTGTCCAGATGACATTTTCAGATTTAAATGCAGTTTTATTCTAGAGGTCAAACCATAACTAAGAATACAAATTTCGACAAAATCTGGCCACTTTTGACAAAGTTATGACCATTTTTTTTTTTTTTTTTTTTGGCTTTTCGTGCGCATTTCATTTTGGAAGTAGGCATACCGATTTTATCAGTCCCCATCCCCTCTATAAGTCATTTCCTAACTAAAAATACAAATTTCGACAAAATCGGGCCACTTTTGACAAAGTTATGACCATTTTCGTTTTTTTTTTTTTTTTTTTGGCTTTTCGTCCGCATTTCGTTTTGGAAGTCGGCATACCGATTTTATCAGTCCCCGTCCCCTCTATAAGTCATTTCCTAACTAAAAATACAAATTTCGACAAAATCGGGCCACTTTTGACAAAGTTATGACCATTTTCGTTTTTTCACCTCCCAAACCCGTCCGATTTTGAGCATAAGATAGGAATTTCATTGTGGAAGACGGCAGACCGGTTTTGTCTATCCCCATCCCTCTTATGAGTCATACCATAACTAAAAATACAAATTTCGACAAAATCGGGCCACTTTTGACAAAGTTATGACCATTTTCGTTTTTTTTTTTTTTTTTGGCTTTTCGTCCGCATTTCATTTTGGAAGTAGGCATACCGATTTTATCAGTCCCCGTCCCCTCTATAAGTCATTTCTAACTAAAAATACAAATTTCGACAAAATCGGGCCACTTTTGACAAAGTTATGACCATTTTCGTTTTTCACCTCCCAAAACCCGTCCGATTTTGAGCATAAGATAGGGTGTCCAGATGACATTTTCAGATTTAAATGCAGTTTTATTCTAGAGGTCAAACCATAACTAAGAATACAAATTTCGACAAAATCTGGCCACTTTTGACAAAGTTATGACCATTTTTTTTTTTTTTTTTTTTTTGGCTTTTCGTGCGCATTTCATTTTGGAAGTAGGCATACCGATTTTATCAGTCCCCATCCCCTCTATAAGTCATTTCCTAACTAAAAATACAAATTTCGACAAAATCGGGCCACTTTTGACAAAGTTATGACCATTTTCGTTTTTTTTTTTTTTTTTTTTTGGCTTTTCGTCCGCATTTCGTTTTGGAAGTCGGCATACCGATTTTATCAGTCCCCGTCCCCTCTATAAGTCATTTCCTAACTAAAAATACAAATTTCGACAAAATCGGGCCACTTTTGACAAAGTTATGACCATTTTCGTTTTTTCACCTCCCAAACCCGTCCGATTTTGAGCATAAGATAGGAATTTCATTGTGGAAGACGGCAGACCGGTTTTGTCTATCCCCATCCCTCTTATGAGTCATACCATAACTAAAAATACAAATTTCGACAAAATCGGGCCACTTTTGACAAAGTTATGACCATTTTCGTTTTTTTTTTTTTTTTTTTGGCTTTTCGTCCGCATTTCATTTTGGAAGTAGGCATACCGATTTTATCAGTCCCCGTCCCCTCTATAAGTCATTTCCTAACTAAAAATACAAATTTCGACAAAATCGGGCCACTTTTGACAAAGTTATGACCATTTTCGTTTTTTCACCTCCCAAAACCCGTCCGATTTTGAGCATAAGATAGGGTGTCCAGATGACATTTTCAGATTTAAATGCAGTTTTATTCTAGAGGTCAAACCATAACTAAGAATACAAATTTCGACAAAATCTGGCCACTTTTGACAAAGTTATGACCATTTTTTTTTTTTTTTTTTTTTTGGCTTTTCGTGCGCATTTCATTTTGGAAGTAGGCATACCGATTTTATCAGTCCCCATCCCCTCTATAAGTCATTTCCTAACTAAAAATACAAATTTCGACAAAATCGGGCCACTTTTGACAAAGTTATGACCATTTTCGTTTTTTTTTTTTTTTTGGCTTTTCGTCCGCATTTCGTTTTGGAAGTCGGTTTTTTGATGTTGGTGCTAGCGATGCTCGCACAATAAGGGCTCACAGACAACTAAAAGTTGCCTGCAAGCCTTTCTTTATTTGTTCTTACTTAAAGTTTTTTTTTGATGTTGGTGCTAGCGATGCTCGCACAATAAGGGCTCACAGACAACTGAAAGTTGCCTGCAAGCCTTTCTTTATTTGTTCTTTACTTAAAGTACTAGACAAATAGGAAAAGAATTTACGAAAAAATTTTACAAAAAAAACGTAAATATAAAATAATTTTAAAAATAACATTTTTTACAGTGTGGACGAGAGTTGACACCAGCTGCAGCCAGAAGACCAGCTGATTAAATATGACATCTGGCAACGCCAGCCGGTGTTTACAAACAATGTTTGCAAATAGTGAACATTAAAATTATTAAAATTAAGTACAAAATGATAAAAGTAATAACTATGATACGCTTTATGTTTTCAGGTTCCCCCGGACAACAGGACAACATCGGAGAAGGACACCAAGGAGAGCCTCCCTCGACGTGAAGAGCCGCATCAGGAGTCAGCCATGGATGAACAGGTAAGTATAGTATGTGTTTTGTAGATGAACAAAAATCCCGTAACAAGCATTTTGTTTCAGTAGCAGGAGTATCAGACGAGCGTATTACGATGCAGGGACGGAGCACCAGAAATCCAAGAATAGCAGGAGTGTAACTGGAGCAGTCCGCAGCGCCGTTCATACAGGAGTCGTCGGTGAGTAGCGAGGCAATGAATTGTCGCCATGCAGCATATTAACATGTTTATTTAATTTATTTAATTTTGATTTAGAATTGGGACGCAGCAGCAAAGCCACTGCAGGTAATAGGCAGACACCTCAATCAACTTTAGCTGGAGTGCGCAGTGTTGACGGCAGGCGGCAGAAGTCACGCTGGATATTATTTTAATTTTTAGTTTTTAAATATTTTAATATGTGATATTTATATTTATGTTTTTATAATTATGTTGTAGTTTTATAGTTGTATTGTGTAGTTTATAGTATGTGATTTTTATGTTCTGATTTTATAATTTATAATGATGTTTATATTGTGATAAAAAAAAATTGTATAAATTGTGATAGCTTGTTGTGCTGAGTTAATGTTTGAGGTGTCTGTATATTTTTTTAAATTTTTGTTTAATTATCTTTATGTCCTTGTATGAGGGAACTAAGCTCATTCCCTTCAGTGGACAGAAAGGCTTGCACTAGGTTGACAAGGGCATCTACCTTGCGTTCCAATAACAGCAGGCTTGCCTCAACTGTAAGCGGCCGTGGTGCATTATCCACCGGCCCACGTTGAAGCCGTGGCGAAGTTTGTTGCTGGTCCTGCTGTTGTTGTTGATTTAGCTGCTGCTGCTGCTGCTGATGCTGCTGCTGCTGTTGCTGCTGCTGTGTTAGCTGCTGCTGCTGTTGCTGTTGGTTTAACTGCTGCTTATGCTGCTGATGTTGACGCTGCTGCTGCTGCTGCTGCTGATGTTGACGCTGCTGCTGCTGCTGCTGGTGCCGCTGCTGGCGCTGCCGCTGCTGCTGCTGCTGCTGCTGCTGCTGCCGCTGCTGCTGCTGCTGATGTTGATGCTGCTGCTGCTGGTGTTGACGCTGCTGCTGCTGGTGTTGACGCTGCTGCTGCTGCTGCTGCTGACCAGAGCGCGTGTTAGCGCCACTGCGCCCGCCGCTCCCAGATGGGGAGCTGTGCAGCTCCGAGCGCAGTTTGTTGTAGAGAAGCTTTGCCCGAGCTTCCTTATATTTAGGGCAACCTTTGTAGCAGGACACATGGCTGCCTCCGCAATTAGCGCACTTGGGATTGGCGATCCTCGTCGCGCTGCATGCCGTGGAAGGATGCGCTCCCGCACACTTCATGCAGATAAAAGGGCGGCGGCAGTAATTTTTCGTGTGTCCAAACGCCTGGCAGCGATGACACTGTGCAGGATCCTGTCGTCTCAGCTGTCTCTCCACAACAACTCGCTGGTTACCCAGCAGTGTGAGAGACAGGATCGTGTCATTAAAGTTGTCGACAGTAGGCTGAAGCTCCACAGCCAGAATGTTCATGGGCCTGGGAGAATCCTGTGAAGCTGGCGGCGTTGCGGGCGATTCCTGACTTCAGCAGGCGCGGCGTGTATTGTTTATCCCGCTGGTCGGTGTCGGTGATGTAATAGCGGATGGCGAACCTGCCGATCCTGCGGCGGAACCGGTGGTTTGGTCATCATCGACACCGTCCTCGACAGGTTTGCGACCATGTCGTTATCATCCATAAAATGAATTTCTCCCGTTGGTGCGTTGTTGGT
>JAWNLG010000011.1:0-18832 GCA_035041335.1 Drosophila crucigera | reverse complement strand
TCTACAACTTTATAAACTGTGTTATTGAACAAAACTTACGTTCTGAATTGTAAGGATGAAACCTTATGATATAGATGTACTTGTGAAGTAAGCATGTGAGTGAGTTCGTGGTAAAGTTTTCGAACTATGCTATAGCTCACGCATATCCTTACTTCCCTGAGCACCACAATCAACTGCCGAATAGAAAGGCCCTCAACTACCCGTCTTGAAACACGGACCAAGGAGTCTACCATTTATGCAAGTGTTTGGGAAAAACAATAACCCCATACGCGAAGTGAAAGCGAAGAATAACAATTAAGTTATTTGTGGTGTGATCAATACGTTACGTGCGTGTACATTGTGCAACACCGACCGATCGTGTAAATTTCTATAGCCTCGCGCTATATGATCCGATTTGAGTCAGAGCAAAGCTGGTAGGACCCGAAATCTTGTGATCTACACCTGACCGACGGCGAAGCCAGTCCAATAGCTGGTGGAGGCCGGGCGACAGTACTAACGTGCAAATTGTTTGTTTGAGTTGGGTATAGGGGCGAAAGACTAATCGAACAAGGTAGTAGCTGGTTCCCTCCGAAGTGTTCCTCCGAACAGCTGGCGCAGAAAAACGAAGAAAACGGTATCCAGTTTTGCCTGGTAGAGCGAATGATTAGGCGTTTTGGGGTCGTTGTATGACCCTGGGCGCATTCTCAAACTTTCAATGGGCAAGAAATTTGGTGTTGCTTGTATATTAATGAACCCAAATCCGTATAGTATAGAATGGAAAGTGCTTAGTGGGCCAATTTTGGTAAGCAGAATTGGCGATGCGGGTTGAACCGGTCGCGTGAGTTAAGGTATCAAACAACGCACTAATCTAGATACTGAAAAAGGTGTTATTCCATATTGACAGCAGGACGGTGGTCATGGAAGTCGAAATCCGCTAAGGAGTGTGTAAAAACTCACCTGCCTAATGGAGTAGCCCTGAAAATGGAAGATGCTAAAGTGCGTGACCTAAACTCAGCCATTGTGTGAGAATGTATGAAAACTGTATCATGACAATGTGTAGGAGGGCGTGGAGGTGTCGTGATAAACGAACAAATGTAGTGAAGTGTTATATGTGAATATACACGGAACCGCCTCCAGTGCAGATCTTGGTGGTAGTAGCAATGATTCAAACGAGAAGTATTACTTTGAAGACTGAAGTGGGGAAGGGTTCCACGGGAAACGCAGTGTACCGTGGTTGAGTCGATCCTAATCGTCAGCTACTAATGCGAGTATAAAAAGGTTGTGAATGTATGGGTGTTCAGTAGATATATTATCTGGGCTGGGCATGTCAAGTAAAACCACCACAACAGACGAGAAAGGGAAGATGGTTAATATTCCATCACCTTGCCGCACATGAAAAATTGTTTCGAACCGGTAACGGAAGGAACGGCCAAGCTTTCATCTGCGCCATACCCCGAAAGAAATATCTCTTTTTTTTAACAGTTTAGTGCTTGTTTGCGGACAAGTGTTATGTATTTTATGATTATAACATATACATAGGGACACCATGGAAACGCATTGAGCGGAGATGTGGTTGCCTGACTGGTAAAGCGCTTGACTTTTGTATGACAATATAAATGGGTACGTCCACAGTGATGAACTGTGTGTGTATGACGGGCGTCGGGTGCTATGTGCGAAGATCCTTGAAGATTGGTCTGACTGTTTGTGCCATGTGTTTTCGGCTGGTCGTACCGATAACCGCATCAGGTCTCCAAGGTGAACAGCCTCTAGTCTCTGGGTGCATGTAGGTTAGGGAAGTCGGCAAAATAGATCCGTACCTTTGGAAAAAGGATTGGCTCAGAGGGTGAGGTATGTAGGGTGTGTGTGGGGAGAAGTGTGGAAACACGCGAGGATCTGTACATAAATTGCATGCGATTAATCATCAACTTTGAACTGACGCGGACAAGGGGAATCCGACTGTTTAATAAAAACATAGCATTGTGATGGACCGAAAAGGTTGTTGACACAATGTGATTTCTGCCCAGTGCTCTGAATGTCAACGTGGAGAAATTCAATGAAGCGCGGGTCAACGGCGGGAGTAACTATGACTCTCTTAAGGTAGCCAAATGCCTTGTCATTTAATTTGTGACGCGCATGAATGGAGCAACGTGATTCTTACTGTCCCAATCTACGACTCAGCGAAACCACAGCCAAGGGAACGGGCTTGGGAAAGACAAAGGGGAAATGAGTCCCAGTGTGCTTGACTTCATTCTAACTCTGCGAATTGACTCGATTGGTGTAGAATATGTGGGAGAGTAGTCTCGTATTACTCGGTCGTGAAATACCACAACTCTCGACGTCAATTTGCTCACCTCATGAAGGTGTGTGAAACTTCATTATGAAGTTTTGATATAACAGCGGTAAATAGCGGCGATTCGTGGTGGGGTAACTCACCGCGGGTTTACACTATGAGCACTTTGAGGAACCGAGTTAGGTGGGAAGTTTGGCTGGGGCGGCACATCTGTTAAACGATAACGCAGGTGTCCAAAGGCAAGCTCAGACAGAAGGGAAATCTGTCGTTGAACAAAAGGGTAAAAGCTTGCTTCATGTTGGTTTTCAGTAACAACACGCAGTGCGAAAGCATGGCCTATCGATCCTTTCGTTGAATGTGATGTATTTCATAACTTAGACGGTCTGTGTCTCGAGAGGTGTCAGAAAAGTTACCACAGGGATAACTGGCTTGTGGCGGCCAAGAGTTCATATCGACGTTGCTTTTTGATTCTTCGATGTCGGCTCTTCCTATTCTAGAATCGCAGCAGGTTCTATGGATCAGATTGTTCATTTACTAACAGGGAACGTGAGCTGGGTTTAGACCGTCGTGAGACAGGTTAGTTTTACCCTTTTGTCTTGAAAAGATTATCTTGATGGTAATCCAAGGTAGTACGAGAGGAACTCTTGGTTGGCGTCGTTGGTTCATGCGGTTGTCCGATAGGGCAATGCCGCGAAGCTACCACGCCTCGGATGAGAGCTGAACGCCTCTAAGCTCGAATCCGGTCCAGAAAAGGATAAAGATGTGCTACGGGAACGTAGATAAGCTGTTGTAGTTATATGCATTAGAAGCAGATATTGTGAGTGGTGACATTCGTGATAAGTTCAGTAAGTGGGGGGGGAATAATGCAGTTATGATGTTGTATTATTTGCCCTTCACAGTTCAAAAAAGTGTTGATTATAACAGCAAGCAATCTCCGAGAGACGATCGGGATTTGGGACTTGGGGTTGTACGTGTAGAAGTGAATCAATTTCACGACTCACTGAGGCTTTGCCATTGTTCCTATGGTTGGTGTAGAATGTAGAATGTAGAACGTAGCGTCATGCAACGTAGCGTAGCGAAGTGGAATGGGGCGGAGTGTACATGGTGTCTGTGTGTC
Source organism: Drosophila crucigera (assembly GCA_035041335.1). NCBI lineage: Eukaryota > Metazoa > Arthropoda > Insecta > Diptera > Drosophilidae > Drosophila > Drosophila crucigera. The sequence goes on along the minus strand of JAWNLG010000011.1, from coordinate 15,446 downwards.
TGTGTCTGTGTGTCTGTGTGTGTGTGTGTGTATTTATCATGCATATATACCCCTCTTTACCTTGGTAGTTTTTTTAAACATAAACTACTTACATGATTACTGAAAAAAGTCTATCTTAGACACTTGTAAAATTTTATATATATGATGGTATGGTATGGTATGGTATGGTATGCTATGCTATACTATACTATACACATCCCTTTACCTTGGTAGTTTTTGTATATATAAACTACTTATGATTATTGCATATGGTCTATCTTAGACACTTTTTGTGAGGGAGGGTTTTGTCGTGGATGGCAGAGCTTGGATGGAGAAATTGTAACTCTGTCGTGGCTGACAGGGCTTGTATGGAGAAAATGTAACTCTGTCGTGGCTGATGTCCCTTGGATGGAAAATATGTAACTCTATCGTGGCTGATGTCCCTTGTAATACAAAAATGTAACTCTATCGTGGCTGATGTCCCTTGTATGGAATAATTGCAACTCTACCGTAGCTGACATCCCTTGTATTAAAAAAGTGAGTTCTACCGTGGCTGGCAGAGCTTGTATGAAATGAGGTGCAGAATTGCGAAGGGCAATTTTCTCATGAGGTGCAGAATTGCGAAGGGCAATATTTGATGAGGTGCAGAATTGCGAAGGGCAATATTTGATGAGGTGCAGAATTGCGAAGGGCAATGTTGTTTCTACGTGGCTGGCGGAGCTTGTATGAAAATGGATGTTTTGTCGTGGCTGGCAGAGCTTGGATGGGGAAAATGAAACTCTGTCGTGGCTGGCAGGGCTTGGATGGAGAAAATGTAACTCTACCGCATCTGGCATCCCTTGTAATACAAAAATACAACTCTACCGCATCTGACGTCCCTTGTATGGAATAATTGCAACTCTACCGCATCTGACATCCCTTGTAATACAAAAATACAACTCCACCGCATCTGATGCCTCATTTACCCCACTTCCCCCACTTCCCCCACTTCCCCATTCCCTAACTTTCCAAAATTCTCCAAGACATTTTCCTCAAATGAGGTGCAGAATTGCGAAGGGCAAGTTCATCTGGCCGTGGTGGAGAGGTAAGTTTTTACTCCCATGCTGCCGGGACTTGGTAATTTCTTATAAAATGTTGTACTCCTGTATAACTGCGTGTGTGTCTGTCGCTTCCCGCCGGTAAATGTTTAACAATGTGTATCATTGAATTATGACTAAAAATACATAATCTTAATTTCATGTCGAGGATTTATAGTTTAAAACATTATAAGTGTTTGTTTATCTCTGGGTGTGTGTGGAATGGTTTTGGGGGTATGATGCGTTTGGGTGGATATTTATTATTAATGTGTATTTCACTTTTAAAGTTTTTTTTTTTGTGTGAGTGGGGGGAAAATTTGAGTGAGGGGAAAATTTGAGTGTGGGGGGAAAATTATCTTGAAGGCAAAAAATATGTTTTTGTGTTTTTGGGGGTGTTAGTATAATTTGTTAAAATTTTTAGTAAAGTGGGATATGTGTTGGGGGGTGGTTGTGTATGTGTGTGGGTGGTGGTAGCATTGCGGTGGACTAAGGGCGTCTTAAGGCCATGTGAAGTGATTTTGAGGAGACATTTCACATGGGTCTAAGAAGGGGTTAATAAGTATTGTGTGTGTTGTTACTAATGTGTTCTGGGTTTAAGTGATGTATTGTTTATATGTGTGGGTAGGGTTATCATTGAGTGATATTAAAGGCTTAATCCGGACATGTGTAAATTTTGACACGAGGTTAAATTTTTATCTATCTCAGAAAACACATTTTTGTGATTTTGAGAATGTTAATGTGATTTGTAATAAACATTACTTAAGTATGATATGTATTGGTATATGATGCTTTATATGTGTGTATGATTGTAGTATTGAATAATGTTAAGGGTCGATTAGGAGCATGTAAAGGGATTTTTGGGCCAGGATTTTTACATGCATTTTAGACAATGTTAGTAAATGTGTTATGTGACATGAGTGATGCATACTGGGTTTAAGTGACCAATTGTGTATATGCATAGATATTAATATCTTAATGTAATAGGAAGGTCCTCTCCGGGACATGTGCAAAATCCCCCTTGAGATCAAAATTTTGAGATGAGATTAAAATTTTTGTCTTGAGATTAAATTTTTATCTATCTCAGAAAACACATTTTTGTGATTTTGAGAATGTTAATAGATTAGTTAATGAATGTTACTTAAGTATAATATGTATTGATATATGATTGTGTTTTGGTATATATGATTATAGTATTGAATAATGTTAAGGGTCGATTAGGAGCATGTAAAGGGATTTTTGGGCCAGGATTTTTACATGCATTTTAGACAATGTTGAGTAAATGTGTTATGTGTCATTACTAATGCATACTGGGCTTAAGTGACCAATTGTATATATACATAAATATTTATATCTCAATGTAACAGTAAGGGCTCCTCCGGGACATGTGCAAACTTTGCCACGAGATCAACATTTTGTCTTGAGATAAAAATTTTATCTATCTCAAAAAGGTACATTTTTGTGATTTTGAGAATGTTAATATAATCTTTAATAAACATTATTAAAGTATAATATGTATTGGTATATCATGCTTTATATGTATGTATAATTATAATAACAAATGTAATTAGGTGCCCATTAGGAGCATGTAAAGGGATTTTTTTGACCCGAGACTTTACATGTGTCTGAGAGGAGGTTAATAAATGTGTTATGTGACATTACTAATGCATACTGGGTTTAAGTGACTAATTGTATATATGCATAGATATTAATATCTTATGATAATAGTAAGGGCCTCTCCGGGACATGTGCAAACTTTGCCACGAGATCAAAATTTTGTCTTGAGATAAAAATTTTTATGTCTTAAAAAAGTACGTTTTTGCATTTTAGAGAACGTTAATAAATTACTTAATAAACATTATTAATATATATTATGTATTGGTATATGATGCTTTATATGTGTGTATGATTATATCATTAAATAATGTTAAGGGTCGATTAGGAGCACTTAAAGTGATTTTTTGGCCCAAAACTTTACATGTGTCTGAGAGGAGGTTAATAAGTATATTATATATTATCAATGATGCATACTGGGTTTAAGTGATCAATTGTGTATATGCATAGATATTAATATCTTAATGTAATAGGAAGGTCCTCTCCGGGACATGTGCAAAATCCCCCTTGAGATCAAAATTTTGAGATGAGATTAAAATTTTTATGTCTCAAAAAAGAACATTTTTGTGATTTAGAGGATGTTAATATAATCTTTAATAAATGTTAATACATTATAATATGTATTGGTGTATGATGCTTTATATGTGTGTATAATAATAGTATTAAATAATGTTAAGGGTCGATTAGGAGCATGTAAAGTGATTTTTTGGCCCAAAACTTTACATGTGTCTGGGAGGAGGTTAATATGTTTATCATGTGTTGTTACTGATGCATACTGGGTTTAAGTGGTCAATTGTGTATATGTGTGGATATTAATATCTTAATGTAACAGTAAGGGCCTCTCCGGGACATGTGCAAAATCTGACATGAGATAAAATTTTTATATGAGATAAAATTTTTTGTGTCTCTAAAAGATACATTTTTGTGATTTTGAGGATGTTAATATAATTCTTAATAAACATTACTTAAGTATAATATGTATTAGTATATGATTGTTTATCTATGTGTATGATTATAGTATGAAGTAATGTTAAGGGTCGATTAGGAGCATGTAAAGTGTTTTTCTGGCCCAAGACTTTACATGCCTCTAAGACGATGTTAATAGATGTATTATGAGACACCACTAATGCATTCTGGGTTTAAGTGACCAATCCTATATATGCATGGATATTAATATCTTAATGTGTTACTAAGGCTTCCTCCGGGACATGTGTAACTTCTGACACGAGATTAAAATTTTGTCTTGAGATAAAAATTTTTGTGTCTCTAAAAGATACATTTTTGTGATTTTGAGGACGTTAATAAATTAATTAATAAACATTATTAATATATAATATGTATTGGTATATGATGATATTCCAGTATAGATAATAATTATAACAAATGTAATTAAGGGTCGATTAGGACCACTTAAAGTGTTTTTTTGGCCCAAAACTTTACATGTGTCTGGGAGGGGGTTAATATGTTTATCATGTGTCATGAGTAATGCGTTCTGGGTTTAAGTGGTCAATTGTGTATATGCATGGATATTAATATCTTAATGTAACAGTAAGGGCCTCTCCGGGACATGTGCAAAATCCCCCTTGAGATCAAAATTTTGTCTTGAGATTAAAATTTTTATGTCTTAAAAAAGTACGTTTTTGCATTTTAGAGAACGTTAATAAATTACTTAATAAACATTATTAATATATATTATGTATTGGTATATCATGCTTTATATGTATGTATAATTATAATAACAAATGTAATTAGATACCGATTAAGACCACTTAAAGGGTTTTTTTGACAGACACTTTAAACGCATTTTAGACAATGTTAATAAATGTTTAATTACATACCACTTATACATAATAAGGATAGATATTGAATTGTGTATATACATATATATTTGTATCTCATAATGATATTAAAGGTCGATTAGGAGCACTTGAAATGTCTGTCAAAAAAGACACTAATTTGCATTTTTGACAACGTTAATGTATAATGTATGAGACATACACGTACTATGTTAACCTTTGATATCATGTGTTGTTTACATATAAACGAAAATGCAACCCCACATAACTAACCCCTTCTTAGACACATGTGCAACATTTTTTACCCGAGATTCATTTTCCCAACCCAAATCAAAATGATAAAAAAAAACACCTTTTTTGCATTTTAAACAATGTTAATAAATAACATTACAATTAATACTTATGTCAAAGATGAGTTGATATTATATCTTTATCCGACATTAATAACAATACAAACAAATAATATTAACATACATTATTTCACATTTAAAGTGTCATTTGGGATTAAAATTTTTACCAAAAATGTAATCACCCCTTTAAAAAAAAATAATCCTACTAACAGATTAAATTGAAACTATATTCAAATTATACCTTACATTAAATAAAAATTTTGAGATATTTAATTACCCCCACATAACAAACATTTTAAAACAAAAAATGGAAAATAAGGGAGCCAATGCTTTTTACCTATGATAATTAATTTTGATAAAAATTTTGCAAGGCTTAAAAATCGCCGATAATCATTATCTATTATATTAAAAACAATTCCATAACATGTATCGACAATTAAACTTTATTCTAAAATAGATGTTAAATGTACCTTAAATGAAAAATAATTAATTTTCTTCTGAAAAAGAAAATCGTAGAAAATATTTGTTTTTAAAATTAAAAAATTCGAAAAGCATAATTTTAGGTCGATTTGGTTGATTTGGAGCAATAACTGATCGAATATTGTAGATTAATTTTTTTTAATATATAAACTATCGGTAACTATGTAAACAACTTGTATCTATGAGGGGAAAATTATTTTGGAACTTGTCACTGAGAGAAATTTTTCCATAAAAAGGAAAATGCGTTTTTGGCTTAAAATCGACGAAACCGTGGTGACGTCATAGGTGAAACCGGCGAAACCGGTGGTGACGTCATAAAACCTAACGGCTGAAAAGCCGTGAAAACAAGTCAGGGGGGTCAGTGCTGAGTCAGCAGTTCCAGTGAGGCCAGTAAATTCCAGTGAGGGGCCAGTAAATTCCAGTGAGGCCAGTGGGGGTCCAGTGGGGTCCAGTAAAGTCCAGTCCACACCCAGTAAAGTCCAGTGAGGGCCAGTAAAACCCAGTCCACACCCAGTGCCCCCCAGTACCCCCCAGTACCCCCCCAGTACCCCCCAGTGAAACCCAGGCAACCTAGGCCATACCCAGACCACACAGAGGCAACCCAGACCACATACTGACCACATACAAATGCAACACAGACCAAAGACAGGCCACTGAGAGGCGGCCCAGACGACCTACCGACGACAACCCCCCTTACTCCGCCTCTCCCTGACCATGAAAATATAACCCATAGAGATATTGTACCAGCGTAACATACACACTGAATGGGTGCAAAGTGTTCCAAGTGGTTGTTTTGACCCCCATCGAGGTCACTCTCCTCGTGGTGGAGGGCTCATTTAATTTTCACGTTTTTAATTTTACTATTAATACGTTTATATTAATATTATATTAAATATTTATTACATTATCATATATTGTGATTGTATTGTAATATGTTATAATTGAATTCATATGTGAAAATGAAATAAAATGAAATCGTAAATTGGATGGGGGGTGTCAATTTTATTAAAGATAATATTTTTATTTATTGTAATATATGTCACATATCATGAATTAATATCAAATTGATAATTGCACAAATTAATCTTTATTAAATATTTAATAACATTGTCAAAAGGTACCCCCTATCGGAATTACGCTCTCATATCTTTGCAATGTATCTGCTCATAATCTATACTACACAATTGAATCATTTAATTAATATCTTGAGATTCATAAAAACAATTTAATATACACAAATTAATTAATTACAAAGAAATAATTTTGTGAAATTTTGTCTTAGAGAAATTTTTTTATCAAAGTGGAAATTTTTAAAATGTGACATTGTCCCGATGAGGGGGATAGTGGAGTGGTGGGTGGAGTGGGTTGTAGTGGTACTGAATATCACGCTTATATCGTCCGATTGATGCATTTAACGCCACTACACCCTCTTAACAACCCTCTCATTGACCATGGGTGTGTACCCTGTGCATACGTAATACTCCTATTTCATTTGTCAACACATAATTATTATTGATCAATCACATATCTGAATATGTCAATATGTGATTAATACACTTCATTTGTAATATTATTAACAAGAATGTAAAAATCAATGTTTGAACGAAATGCCCAAATATCATTTTTATATTAAAGTTTGTGTTTGTGTGTAATATTGCACAGGCGTCTTATATACCCATGATACGGGATGTAAATGATGTTTAATATTAATGTTAATAGTATATAAAAGAAATATAAGATGTAAAAATTCGTGTTATAATTTGTTGTATGATATCCCTGATATAATATAATGATAAAATTTTAATGTGTCAAATGAAACAATAAGATGATCTAATTGAAGATGATAAAATTTTTATCTCTGAATTGAAATGGTAAGGTCGTCAAAAGGATGTCGGTGAGGGGACATTTTGTGGGATATAATTTTGTATAATGAATGATAATAGATGATTACATATAATCATATAATAGATATGTATTGTATCTATATTATGTTTGTGTTAGATCAATATTCACAAATAAAATTAAATTATCTTTGAGATTAAATTTTGTATAATTTGGACATTAATATTTTGTATATAAATGTTTTAAAAGAATTGAGCTAACGTGTTGTGTTCATGTGAGGTGTATTGATGTGAATGTACATTGAGATTGAAATATGTTGATATTGTGATGAGTTATTCTTTGTCAAAGTGAAAACTTTGAGGGGTAATTTTACTTTATTATTAAATATTAATTTGATTTAAATTAAACGTATTGTAGATAATTGTATTCTGAATACATTTGGTTAGATAGAATTTGTTATATCAATTATAATATAAAATTATATGAGATTAAAGTTAAAATTTTAATCTCATTTTTTGTTTTAATTTAATTGTAATTTAAAATTCCACCTAACGTAATATGTAGACATAATGTGTATCTATATAAATGTATTGTAATATTAAAATATATTAATTTGGTAATGAGTTATTCTTGATCAAAGTTGAAACTTTGAATGATAATTTTGTTTTATTATAAGATAATTTTGTAATAAACTTTTTGCAATATATAGACATTAACATTCTGAACATGTTTGGTTAGATAAATTTTTTTATATCAATTAAATTACAAAATTATATGAGATTAAAATTAAAACTTTGATCTCATTTTTTGTTTTAATTTAAATGTAATTTAAAATTCTACTGAACGTAATATGTAGACATAATGTATATCTATGTAAATGTATACAGAGACCAAAACAAATTAATATACTAATGAGTTATTCTTGATCAAAGTTGAAATAATTTTATCTCATAATAAGATAATTTTGTAATAAACCTTTTTGCATTTAATAGATAATCATATTATGAACACATTTGGTTGGATAAATTTTTTTATAACAATTAAATTAGAGAAATAAAATTATAATTTTGATCTCAATTATCTTTTGTATTTTAATGTAATTAAAAATTCCACTGAACGAAATGTGTACATGTAATGTGTGTTAATATACATATTTAAATATATTAAAATATATTAAAGTGGTAAAGAGTTATTTTTGTTTTCCCGTAAAAAATTAATTTTGTCTTATTATAAGATAATTATATTACAAAGTTTTTGCAATAGATAGATAATTATAATATGTACACATTTGGTTCAGTGGAATTTTTTATATCAATTATAATATAAAATTATATGAGATTAAAATTTAAACTTTGATCTCATTTTTATATTTAATTTAATTGTAATTTAAAATTCCACCTAACGTAATATGTTAATGTAATGTGTATCTATATAAATGTATTTGGAGATCAAAATATATTAATATGGTAAAGAGTTATTCTTGATCAAAGTTGAAACTTTGGAAGTTAATTTTGTTTTATTATAAGATAATTTTGTAATAAACTTTTTGCATGTAATAGACATTAACATTCTGAACACATTTGGTTAGATAGATTTTTTTATATCAATTATAATAAAGAATTATTTGAGATTAAAATTAAAACTTTGATCTCATTTTTTGTTTTATTTTAATTGTAATTTAAAATTCCACCTAACGTAATATGTTAATGTAATGTATGTTAATGTAAATGTACATTGTGATCAAAATATATTAATTTGGTAATGAGTTATTCTTTGTCAAAGTTGAAACTTTGTGACATAATTTTGTTTTATTATAATATTATTTTATATTAAAACATTCGCAACACATAGACATTAATATTCTGAACATGTTTGGTTAGATAGAATTTTTTATATCAATTATAATAAAGGGTTATAATGTCCCAAAGTTGAAACTTTGATCCCATTTATCTTTTGATTCTATTTACATTAAATGTTTTTAAATAATGCAAAATGTAGATACACATTAGTTCTATGTATAGCGGGTAAATGATACTAAACATATAAAATGTTAATATACATTTATATCGAAAAAGCGATCTACGCGAGATACGGGTTTTTTGCGTTTTTGACAATGTTAATTAATTTATTACATATTGTGAATCATTTCCAATATAGATATAATATGTATCTATGTTATATTATATTTATACAAATATCTATAAGTAGATGATTGAGAAAATTGGGAAAGAAGGTTTTGCATGATGTTGGTCAAAATTGGTGATAGTATAATTTATAAAAAATTTAACAATGTTTCACAAATAAAGACAAATTGTGAATTGTAAATTGTCATGTCAAAAATATATTTTTATATTTATATTGGGGATTAAATTGTGGTACAAAGTACTGTTTTTATTATTGTAAATAACTTATGTGTATAAATATAATAATGATTCCCGGTGGAATTTTGTAATAAAGTTATATATTGGGTATAATCTGTATAGATTAGGAATTAAGATAGTATGTAAATTTGTTCAAAAAAGGGAAAAGTTTATCTTTTTTTGCACTTTGAAAAGGAAGCTCTGTCAGCCACGGTAGAATGACATTTTTTTAAAATTTTAGAAAAAAAAAGATAAAAATATTTTGTTATAAAAATGAACAAAATTTTAAAATTATGTCATTTCTACGTGGCTGACAGGGCTTGGATGAGAAAAATATTTTTATTTTTTAATACATTTTTTTTACATCATGTCAAAGTAAGCCCTCTCAGCCACGATAGAACTTCATTTTTTATTTTGATGAAAAAAAAAAGTATAAAATTTTAAAAAATTTAATTAAAAAAAGTTTTTTTACCGTGGCTGGCAGAGCTCGGATGAAGAGACAAAAATCATTTTTTTTACTTTTTTTGAAAAAATGTGTCAAAGTAAGCTCTGTCAGCTAGGGAGAAACGTCACACTTTTTTCCCAAAAAGTTTTTTTTCAAAAAAAAATGATCAAAAACTCCCTATCTGGCAGAGCTTACTTTGACACATTTTTTAATTTTTTGAAATTTTTTTCATTTTTTATTTTTTTTTATAAAATTTTTTACTCAAAAATGCTCAAAAATACCCAAAAGACCCCTCTTGGAAGTCGATAGTGAGACCCATTTTTGACCCTTTGTGACCCAAAAACTTGGCAATTTTATACGACAGTGAACGCATTTTTGTGTGAGAATGTGGCTGAAAGGATGCCCCTTCCACCACGACAAAACACACTTTTTCAAAAGGTGCCCCTTCCACCACGACAGTGGAGAAAAATGGGCGGCCGAAAGTGGTCGAAAAAACCCGTTTAGGGGGGTGAGGGGGGTAAAAAACCGTCTAAATGATGAAAAAACAGGCTTTTAGTTGGAAAAGTTGGTGGTCAGGTAGGCCGCATAAAAAAGTTCATAGATCCCTATAGCGCACGTAGTATGTATTGAGCAGTGTAGTAATACGCAGTTCAGTACGGAGAATCGTGTGAAGTATGTGAAGAAAGTAGTAGTGAGCGTGTGTGGTTTTCTGGTTTGTTTCGGGATACGGGGATGTGTAACCTGTAAGGTAGTGAGTTTTTGAGGGGTAGCGGAGGGAAGTTGTGGTGTGTGAAAGGATTTATTTTGTTTCTTGAGAGAGAGCTATGCTCTACTTTTTGAGGAGGGGGGAAGTGTTTACCAAGTTGTTGCTTCGGCAGCGAGGAGGTGTGGTGCTTTGTTTTTCCGATGGAGTAGATGACACTATTGATTGATAGGAACGCTGAATAAATTGTAGAAGCCGTACAACTCGACGAAGTTATCTTGAGAGAGCAGAGCCCTTACTTGAAAGGCTGCTTGTATTTCTCAGCACCGAAGCCACGGTAACGTGCATTGTGAGAGTAGTAGAGAATGGAATGGAGAAGGAGAGAGTGGAAGTGTATTTGAGTAGAAATGGTGTATAGGAAGATACATAGGTTTGATCATTGGGCGTAGTAAGGGTTGTACGTTTCGGTGGTTGGGTCTGCCAGCTTGGAATAGCGTGTGGTTGCGGTCATTAAGCGTAATATCGGACGTGCGTTTAGTGATTTGGGCCTGTTCATTCTCGGTTGACCAACATGCATACAGGCTGCCTGTGTGTGTGTGTGTTTTACAATGATATCCCAAGCTTTTTCTCAATTTATTCCTCTATTTATTATTTTCCATAGGACAACAACGACAATATTAATAACAACAACGTGCAGATTTCGTGATATCTGAAAACTTACAACTGATGAATTTACTGATGAGTTTCCGCGACCGTGTTCGGAATCGGAGCGACAACGACGACGACGACGACGACAATCGATGTAGTAGAGTGCAACAATTCCTCTACGATGCTTTGAGGTGTGGTGTGTCAGGGTGATTTGGAATTCACAACGCAACAACACGTGGATTTCATCTCCTGATGCGCATACGTACCGAAGCTTAGGTAAGTACAGGGTGTGGTTGGTTTTGTGTAGTGGTGGGTATGAAATAATATTTTGTATTTACTACTACACAGAGCTGATTGTCATTTCTGGAGTTATAATGGATGATCCAACCGTTTGGACTAATAGATAGGTAGTATAGTTCTACCGGAATGCTTAGTTGAAGGAGCATTGGAATGCTTTGGTGTGGGCTTGGAGTGTGTTTGTGTCGGAGGGTGTATTTCGGCTTGCTGGGATATGTGCAAAGCGCAAATATATGAAGAGATCATATTCAGGGGTGGGGAAAGTGTGTGTGTGTGTGTGTGTGTATTCATGCATGCATGCATGCATAACCTCCACAATTCCACTGCTTGTAGTGCGGAAAGCATCAAACCTTTCCAATCTACGAAAATATTAGAACGCAAATAACTCGGGGGTGTGTGTGTGTGTGTGTGGTGGGCAACTATCATCATCACACCCACTCTTCGACGTAGTAGAGTTTAGGGGGGCAGTACAGATGAGTCAAATCATCTGCACTCTCCCCTCAACACAACCGTGCAATCCCATTTGATCTTGATGTGGTGTGAGGCTTTGTTCTACGATATTACCCATGCAAGTTTAAAATAGTGGTGGGTGTTTGTCCCATACGATTTGCAAAAAGCTCATTAAAATGTCAGTGATCTGCAGCGTGATGGAATATGTTACAAGGATACCTCCGGTAACTCCACATCCAATACTTGCATAAAACATCTAACTTTTTGGAAAGATGGCATTTATTGGCAGCGAACCAGCTGATTATGTTGTTTACAATATGATCTGTACTGAGTTCCAATAACTCAAGGCGGACCTGTGTGAGGATAACTTATACAGGCGCACGCTATGGACTGAGAATGTATTAGCTTGACAGTGGTGTCGTGGACCACTGTGGCAGTAATGCACACGAGGATCTAGCGATTGATTTCGGAGAAAGAGCCTGAGAAACAGCTCTTATTTCTAAGGAAAGCAGCAGGGACGCAAATTATCCACTGGGGACTCCCCGAGATAGGAACCAACTGTGTACTTGGTGATGTGTTTATTCACGTTGACCAATGACGGTAAAATATACCAATTAACTTTTCCAAAAACCTTTTGGGAAAAAGATGGCCATAGCTTTGCCAGCAGCAGCGGTAATAATGCATCTTTGAGCCTGACATCGTTTTATTGCGATTAAAACGTTCGTAGCTGGTGTTATTGCGCCACGTCGTGAGAGGTGCGAGTTACTTGGTGAGATTTTCTCACTGTAGCTATCCGCGCTCACGGTTTAGTGGAGCAACCTGGGTGTGTGGGGAAGCAGGTAACTGTTTCTCTCTACACCCCTCTACCATGAGAAAAAGAGCGCGCTACAGGTGGGCTTTTTATACAATGCTTGAATCATTCAGCATGGAATAGACAAAACAGACTTATATCAGTGCACTCATCACTTCGGTTCAATGTGGTGCAGGGTCTTTGTTGTGGTTGGTTCAGACCAAGTCATGATCGATAGGGACGGTTGAGGAGGTGCTCAGATTTGTTTGGGAGAGGTGAAATTTGATGATCAAACAACGATGAACTGTAGCGAAGGCTGCCACCAATTACGTTCTCTTTAGTCAAGAACGATAGTTACAGGAGTGAAGACGATTAGATGCCGTTATAATTGTAACCGTAAACGATGACGCCCCAGGATAGCGTGAAACTTTCCTGATCTTCGTGCATTTGGAGCTGGGTTTACACCTGGTTCTGTGCACACTTGACTCACGCCGCACTGTGTGGAAAACCATTCAGGTGTCTTCGTGGAGTGTATGTTCAGCAATGATGAAATTTAAAAGAATTGACGGGAGTAGCACCACAAGGTGTGGATTGTGCGGCAGAATTGACTCAACACGCATAACCTTACTAGAACCGGACATCAGTGAGGAAAGACAGACTGCAGCTCTTTCTTGATTCTGTGCTAAATTTTGATTTGTAGTGCATGGCCGCTGGGAAGTGGGTGGATTGATTTCTCTGATTAATTTCGATAACTAGCGAGACCCTGACCGTGACAAGAGATAGTGCTTGTAAGTAAATACGTTTCGCTAGCCTTTTGGTTAGTGGGTCTGTGGAGGTGAAAGCCTACACAAAACGTTCTTAGCGGGACTACTTGTGTTTTAACGAGTGGAAGTTCTGGGCGATAGCAGGTCCGTGATGCTCTCAGACGTTCTGGGCCGCACGCGCAATACACTGATTGTTTCAACGAGTGTTTTGGCGTTATATGATGAGAGGTAACTTGAATCATGTAACATCCCCTTGGCCGTGAGGTCTGGGCATTCTTTGAAAAGCAATCGTGCTGGGGATCGACGTTTGGAATTATTCGTCGTGAACGAGGAATATCTAGTAAGTGCGTGTCACCAGCGCGCGCTGACTACGTTTCTGCTCTTTGTACACACCGCCCGTCGCTGTTACCGATTGAATGTTGCAATGAGTTGTGGGGAGATGTGATATAGTGATATGTTGCGTAGAACCACTTCAAATTGTATTATTTAGAGGAAGCAAAAGTCGTAACAAGGTATCAGTAGGTGAACCTGCTGATGGATCATTAGGATGGATACTGCGTAGCGCAGCGGAGTGGTGTGGGTGTGAATCCATGCTATGAAGTTGTGTTCGTATTTGACACATTGTGTGAGCTCGAAAGTGCTTCAAAACCACATGTATGTGATGATAGTTTTGTGTATGAGAATACATCTACCACCAACGAATAAAACCGTCTATTTTTGGACGTGATGTGTGTGTGTAGTGGAGCAATTCACTGCATACCCACCTCACAACCAAGATATTATTACTTGAACAGAGTAACGACTCTTAACAACGGATATCTTGGCTCTCGCAACGATGAAGAACGCAGCAAAATGCGAAACGTAATGTGAAACGCAAAACTTCGTGAATCATCAAATTTTTGAACGCAGACGGCGATGTAGGATTCAGACGCCTACATCACACATTATTGAGCATCGTTTCAATTCTATTCTATGTGTGAGTGTAACACCCCACACATCAGTAATGCATTGTGGGTTGGATATGTCATTTGACGTATCCTCCTATTAAATCCCGAAGGCAATTTATTTGACATTCTGGATGGTTATAGCTGAAGTGCAACCGCCTTCCAATCAGGTAGTTCTGTGTGTGTGTTTCGGCACATACCACGGATTCAACATCCAATTGGAAGTCTACGGGGACCATGAATATGATCGTCTTGTTAAGTGAAACCTCAACTTACTCGAGAGTGATGCAGCAGAGCACTAACGTACTCTTCTACCCCACTCTCTCCTTACCAACAGATCTCAGCAATGTGAGAGTACCTGCTGAACTTAAGCATATCATTAAGCAGAGGAAAAGAAACTAACAAGGATTCCCTTAGTAATGGCGAATGAAGCGGGAATAGCTCAAGATGGTAATCGATATATGCCAACACATATACCGAATTGTAATCTTGTGATATAGTATCAGATGAGTGTAAATGATAAAGTTTATTGGAAAATAACGCCAAAGAGGGTGATAGCCCCGTATAAATTATTTATAACTGTCGTACGATCTATATTCATCGAGTCGCGTTGCTTGGGAGTGCAGCGCCAAGTGGGAGGTACAGACCTTCTAAAGCTAAATATGGGCGAGAGACCGATAGCGAACAAGTACCGTGAGGGAAAGATGAAAAGCACCTGGAAACGGGAGTGACATAGAGCTTGAAATTGTTAAGAGGCAACAGCTGGGGAGACTTTATATAATTGTGTCTGTGTGTTGGGTGTGTGTGAGCATTTACCAACACGAAGTTTGACACCGACAGTGCGGTTTAGAATAGTAATAATAATAGCGCAGAGAGGTGTTGTGCACGTGGTAACAAACCAAACGTGTACG
>JAWNLG010000010.1:0-13595 GCA_035041335.1 Drosophila crucigera | reverse complement strand
GCCCCGGCTCCGCCGGATCCACCCTCGGCAGGCCTCGGGGATCCTCCCCCGCCGGGGCCCGGGCCCCGTCTCCGACGGATGGCAGCCCCGGTCTGGGGTCCCCGGGACCCCTCCCGGACCTGCCGGCTGAGCCTCCCGGTCCCGGGTCCCCGGATCCCGGATCCGAGGGTCCCAGACCCCGGATCCAGGTCCCCGGACCCCGGATCCAGGCCCCCGGGGTCACAGACCCCAGGGTCCCGGATCCCGGTTCCCGGGTCCCGGATCCAGGGTCCCCGGACCGGAGCCCTGCCCCCGGCTCCGCCGGATCAACCCTCGGCCAGCCTCGGGGATCCTCCCCCGCCGGGGCCCCGACTCCGGGCGATCCCGGCCGCCATGTGCCAAGATCGGCCAAAATCCAGCCGATCCCACCCGTTTTCGCGGCTGGAACGCGACTGGAGGGAATCGCAAATGACCGGGGAGCCTTCAGCCGTCGAAATCTACTAAATTCTACGAAAATCGTAGATTTCTAGCCAAATTCGGTCATTTTGACCGAATTTGGCTGTGGGCCCGTGTCCCCAAAGGGCAGATTTCGCCCTTTGGGGGCTTGGTCCCTGGCCCTAAGGTCGCCTAGCGGCCGGGCCATGGGTCCTCGGTCCCGAGTCCGGACCCTCGGACCCCCGGAGGCCAGATCTGGGGACCCCCGGGAGGGTACCCCCGGGGATCCCCGGATGGCCTCCGGGAGGCCCGAAAATGAAAAATGACCACTAGGGACCTGTCTTTTTTGTCAAAAATAGCGTCCCGAGGGTCATTTTTCATACAATTTTATAGCCTATAACTTTATCCGTGGATAAAGTTATGCCGGCTTGCAAAATCAGAGGATTTTGCTATGGGCCATAGATCCTCTTAAATTTGAGTGAAAATCGATGATTTTCATCAAATTTGAGGTTCTTTATGGCCTATAGCCGGTATAAAATTGTGGAATGCCAAAATAGGCAATATTGATAGCCAATTGCTATGATTCATAGCAATGGCTAAAAATGATGAAAAATAGCTATTTTTCGTCATTTTTGGTCAAAATTGCCATATTTGGGCATGATCGGAGGTCCCCGGGACCTCGGATTCGAGGTCCCGGGGCCCGAAAATCGGGTCCGGCGACCCTCAGTCCGGAAAATCTATACGGATTTTCCGAGGCTGGGTCTGCTTCGCCTCCCGGCGCCTCGGAAAATCCGTGATTTTCCGATGAGAAATCGATGCTCGATTTCGAAGGAGGTTGACGAAGCAGGCCCCGGCCCGGGCCCAAATCAGCCTTTGGCTGCTTTAGGCCCGGGCCGGGGCCCTCTTCGGACCGACGGGCATATTCGGCCAAATCGATGAAATTTCGATGAAATTTCATGAGAGTTGAGCCCGGGGCCCCGTGGGGTCAGCGCTGTAAATCGCCATTTTGGCGATTATCACAGCGTAACGGGGCCCCGGGAGAGGCCGAGAATTTCATCATAATTTTGATACAAAATTGATGAAATTTGCCCACCCGAGGGAGGGTACCGGACCGAGGGTCCGGGGAAGGGTCAAAGGGACCCGGCCGAGTAAAACCACGGTCTGTGACCAGTGGTTTGGGCACCATTTTGTCCCAAAATGAGGTGAATTTTCATCGAATTTGGGAGAAAATTGGGTGCTGGGAGGCTCCCCGGTCATTTGCGATTCCCTCCAGTCGGTCCCAGCACCGATTGGAGTGGCTTTTCCCGGGATGGGCATTTCGGATCTTCGCTGGCTCGAATTTCCGAAACGAAGCGAAATTTGGACCTGAAGGACCCAATTTCGTGAGATTTTGGCAAATCAGAGGGGGCTTTGGCCACCTCATCGAGGCAGCCAAATGGACCGAACTGACTATTTTGGCTATACTTTATGTTTAAATTTCAACCAGTCGGCTGAAATTTAAACGATTTTCAACATAGTTGAAAATCTGCAAAAAGCAAAGCTTTTTGCGTACCTTTTGCAGAGCAAAAGGAACAAATTTTAACAAATTTGTAGATTATGTTGACAGTTTTTTAAAACTTTTAAGCTAGAATAGCATAAAGTTTGAAAAACTGGGAATTTAGTCTACAAATTTGTATGAAATTCACTCTAAGGAGCAAATTTATACAAATTTCTAAAGTTGATAAATCTCATGATATTTGTACCAAATATCGAGATTTATGAAATTTAGAAATTTGTACAAATTTCTCCTTTCAGTCGAAATTTGTACAAATTTCTGAAGTATGGATAAAATAGGACTTGTAAAAGGACTATTTTGTCTATAGATTCAGAAATTTGTACACCAATTTCCCCACTAAAGTGAAAATTGTACCAATTTCTAGATTCATCTAGCAAATTTGTTACAAATTTCTCCTTTGTCGAAATTTGTACAAATTTATAAAGTTGATAAATCTCATGATATTTGTACCAAATATCGAGATTTATTAAGTTTAGAAATTTGTACAAATTTCCTCCTTTTAGTCGGAAATTTGTACAAATTTCTGAGAATATGGATAAATTAGGACTCGTTAGAGGACTATTTTAGCCTTATTGTCAGAAATTTGTACCTATTTCCTGGAGTTGGTACAATTTCGACCGAAATTTGGGTACCCAAATTTCGGACAAGGAGCCTTTAGGACTCCGCAGTACGAAATTTGGGTAGCCAAACCCTTATCCAGGAACCAACGGTTCGAGCTGAGCAAAGCGAAATCGAGCCGTGCGTTTGCCCAAAACCGCCGGGTTTCGGGTCAAACCAGGACTTGCCGGGAGGCCAGGACTTTGGTCAAAATGCCACCAATGTGGTCATTTTCACCAAATCAGCTCCTCCCTGGTCTGTTTTGAAGCTCATTCTGGGCCAAAATGCCACCCAGATCCAGCAAAAACAGAGCCATGCAGCCCAATTTGACCTCAAAACCATGTCCCTTTTGCTCAAAACAGCCCAAATCGATGACCAAAATGCCCATCAATTTGACCAGATTCCGAGGATAAGGCCGTTCGGGTCTGAGTCGCTGTCGAACCAGGGCCACTGCCCTGACCCAAGGTCGATTTTGACCAAAACCAGGCTAGTTTTCGACATCTCACAAAACGCCATCGAGGCATCCGCAAGAGTCCCAAACAAACCCGGGATTTGACCAAAACGACCCAGATCGGATCGTATGTGCACCGATTTGACCCCTCCCACTGGGTCATTTCGCTGCAAATCTGCCCCACTGATGTGGCAGCAAACCCCCTTTGCCAGGCATATTCCAGCACCCACTTTGTCCAGGTAGCCATAAGTTGGGATTTGTGGTTCCCCCAACCCAGCATCTGTACGCGAGTTTGACACGAGTTTTCCTGCTGAATTTCGACCCCAAAATCGCATGCAATTGCGACTTCTCGGTCTGATTCTGGCAAACAGGAAATTCCAACTCAGATGAAATTGCACGGAAATCCACTCAAAATGCCACTCAATATCACGATTTCGAGGTCAAAACACCACCAATTCAGCCTCACAGGGAGGTCCGACTGCCTCAATCGTCGCCTCGGATCCGGTTTGCACACCACGCCTCCCCAGATTTCCCCGAGACAACCTCCGCCATTTCCCGCACTCGTAACCGTTTTAACTGGCACTATCCACTCCGACGAGGTTACACGAGCTCAAATTCGACATTGAAAAATGATGAAAATGACCCAAAATACACTCAAAATGACCCAAAATGCCACCCAAAGTCATCTCAACTGCACAGATACGCTCAATGTTCCGCTCAAAATACACCCCAAATACGCACTGATTTCAATGCAAAATACATGCCCATTTGCAGATACCTCCAATCCTTAAGCTTCATACCAGCAAATACTCAAAACTGTCACACAAATTCACATGCAAAATCACATCGAAATTGATGCAAATTACATGCAAAATGCACACCCTCAAAATCGCATACATTGCAACTACCTCGATCCCTAAGCTTCATACCAGCAAATATTCCAAATCGCACTAAATTGATACGAAAACTGATGCTCAAAATCAATGCAAAATCGCATCAATTATGCTCGATTTCGATCAAAATGCCAATGTCCTCGGATGCCCATGTCCTGATCCCTAAGCTCACTACCAGCAAATACTCAAAACTGCCACACAAATTCGCACCAAATGCAAAACATCGAAATTACATCGAAATTGATGCAAAATCACTCAAAATCACTGCCCAAATTCACCTACCTCCAGAGATCCATGATCCCTGAGCGTCATACCAATACAAATCCAGAATTGAGTGAAAACGCACTCAGTTATTTTCATGCAAATTCACTCAAATTCATGTAAATTTCATGCAAAACTGCACAAAACGACACAAATTCGATGCAAATCGCATGAATTCGAGGTATGGTTCCGCTGCAAAACACCCAGTATGGTGCCACTGTTCGAATGAGGTCTCCAAAATCGCACCCAATGTTCCGCGCCACTCAAATTTCATGCAAATTCGTACAAATCACACAAATTGTGTGAAATTGTGCAAATGTCGCACAAATCTGATCCCGCTGCTCCATCCAATGCCATCAAACCTGATGATTCCGCTCAAATGTCACGAATTCCAAATGTGGGTTTGTGGATGAAATTGTGCCCAAATTGCACAAATTCGATGAAAATGGTCCCAAATGTCCTCGGATCTGCTCCAAAATGACCCTCAAAATGCCCACTGCTGCTCGATTTCGTGTAAAACGCCGCTCAAATGTCCCCGATCCCCTCAAAATCACCCCAAATCACCCGGATCTCCTCGAAATTGACCCCAAAATGCCGTGACTCATCCCAAATCCCATCCCAAATCCCGGATATCTCCCAAATCTAGGATTTCAATGAAATCCTCCAAATGTGTCAAAATGTGTGAAATCTCCCAAATAGGGGAGGCAGGAGGAGGTAGGAAATTCCCATTTATTATAAAATCCCACACAATTTATTTATAAATTGTGTACTTTTACTTGAAAATCTTGGGAAATGGAAACTTCCTTCCCAAAGGAAGTGACATTTCCCAAGATTTTCAAAGTAAAAAGATCAAATTTAGCGCCGCAGGCGTTGCGTTAATGCCCGCCGCAGGCGAATTATGGCCGTCCGCCAGGACCATGGAAATGACCCCGTCAGGGTCTATTTCCACCCTCCCCGCGCTTTTTTAATAAAAGGAAAATATCCATATTTTCCATTAAAAAGCGCGATCGGAGGGCATTTAAAAGAAAAATCGCCAATTGCCCGCCGCAGGCGAATTAGTGCCGCCCGCCAGGGCACATGAAAATAGCGCCGCCAGGCGATATTTTCATCCCCACTCCGCGAATTTTTAATATAAAAGGAAAATTGCGCCAGCATTTTCCATTAAAAATTCGCGAATCGGAGTGTCAAAACCTAACGCCCAAATAGGCATCCCTCAGACCCTCAAAACGCCATTCTAAAACATCCAGTTTAGACGTTCCAGAATTGTCCCCGTTTCCAGGATTTTCAGCCCCAAAATAGGACCTCCCTCCCCTGGACCTCGGAATCAAGTTGAGATGGCTCGAAATGGCACCCTCAAAAAGTGTCAAAAATGTGCTAAAATCGATGAAAATGGGTGTAAAAGTGAGATTCCGCTGAAACCACAACAAATGATGGACCCTTTGAGACACCCCCAGATCCCGTTTTGAGCTAAAAATCACCCAAAATCGATGAAAATCACTAAAAATCACTAAAAATGACACAAATCTCGCAGACACCCTCAAAATCACAGGATGAGGTGATTCTGCTAAAATAGACCTTGAAATCTCCAAGTACGCATTTGATGTGCTCAGAAATATAGGCCCTGAGATGGACTCTGAGAACATGGCCCGCTCAAAACCTCCCAAAAACATGAAAAATCACTAAAAATGACATAAAATGCAAAAAGTGTGAAAATACGCCCCATACGTGACCCTCAAAACCCTGACTCCTCTCCCTGTGCTGGATCTCAGAAATAGGGCCTCCATAAAACACCCTCCAAATACCCCCAAAACGACAAAAATGACCAAAAAACAGAAAAACAGCTAAAAATCACTAAAAATACAAAAATCGCTACATTGAAAACATCCATCATATCCCTCCGCCAGACCATAATTTGTATGAAAATCACTAAAAACACATGCATTAAAAACATGGTATTTAGCTCAAAACACACTGTTTAGAGTCTATGGGTTTTGACACCCCTCCAAAAACATGATGAAAACTGCCAAACACGTTTTTACAAAACCCGAAAACGAAATAATGATATGGCGCAACTGTACAGAAAAACATGCAAAAACACGATATTTCCATGTCCGGCTGAAGGGGGTCTGGGAGGGTACCTGGAGGGAAATGCCGTCTCATCTTACACCTGGGTACTCTTTTTCTAAAAGGTCCACAAACCCCCAAAATACCCCCAAATCGACCCCAAACAGGGGGTGAAACTGCAATTCGACCAAAAACCGTGCCAAAACCGATGCTATTGGGTTCAATTGACAATTGGCAACACCCATCCGGCGACCCCACCCCCCTGGGACCCCCAAATTTCCAAAAATCGACCCCCGGGACCCCCAAATTCATCAAAATTCATCGAAATTCATCGATTTTTCATGTAAAATTTCATGTTTCATAAAAATCATAGGATATGACCATTAGGAATAGAGGTGTCAAAATGTGTAAAAATCACTAATTTAGCATGTTTTTGACACATTTGCGCCAAACACAAGATAGGTCCCTTCCCGAGGATGTCATTTTTATGAAAAACATGCAAAAATCACTGAAAATCGATGAAAATCACCTATTTTCATCTATTTTGCATGTGTGCACAATTGTGTCACTAATTTGTATAACGCCTGCATAGTATGTTTTCATTAAAACATGCAAAAACACGTAAAAATGCACATTTTGACACATTCACCCTCCCCATGCCCCATAACGTCTCATCTTGTAAAACATGTAAAAATCACTAATTTAGCAAAACTACGTGTTTTTATTGTGCACAAAAGTGTTACCAATTCATCGATTTCCATTGTCTCCGCATTACAAAATCATCTCTTATTTTTTGTGCAAATTGTGCACAAATTGACACCCTATTTTCCCATATCATCGAAATTACGTGTTTTTGACTAAAAATGACACCCACTTTCATCTCCCATAACGACCAAACTGTCAATTGTCAATTTTGTGCGCATTTGTGATTTTTACGTGTTTTTATGAATTTATCAATTATTTGATGAAAAGTGCCTGTTTGTGCTAATCACTTCTGGAAATCACGTGAAATTACATGTTTTTAGCCCAAATATGCCTAATGAGATGGCTTTTGACCCTAAAAACTACGTATTTTTACATGTATTTTTCACGTGTTTTTCATGTTTTTTAATGTACACCTTTCTATCATCCCCTCAACTTGATATTTTTTAGTGAAATTTGAGAGATTTGCAAAACCCGTCAAAAATACATGAAATTTCACTCAAAATGACACTAATTTTAGCTCCTAAATTTGATGGTCCAGGGATGAATTACGCGGATGAGATGATTGTGCTCCCGAGACACCCTCCCAGAGCCAGGCCTCAAAATGACGTCAAAAACATGCTAAATTCATGCTATTTTTGATGGTTTTTACAGGTTTTGAAATGTGCACCTTTCTATCATCCCCTCAACTTGATAATTTTTACATGTTTTTGAGACCTCAAAATCGCCACATCATTTTCATCGATTTTCATCGAAATTCATCGATTTTCGACTCAAAATGACCTCGGGGATTTTACAACTTTGCGTCAAAAACATAAGTTGAGGGGATGATAGTAACGTGCACCTGAATTCCACCCTCAAAATCCCCTATCTCGAAATTCACTAAAATTGATGCAATTTCAGCTACATTTCGACCTTACTTGCTATCCCCTCAACTTATGTTTTTCATCGATTTCCTTGCAAAACCTCTCAAAAATCAGTGAAAAACATGTAAAATTCATGCTGTTTTTGATCAAAATTGGAGATGGTCCTCGCGAGGTCTCCAAAATTTTTAGTCAAAAATATCAAGTTGAGGGGATGATAGTAACTGCACATTTAAAAATGACCTCCAAAATCCCCAAAACCCCAGATTCCCAAATCTCGTAAAATAGCTCATTTTCATCATACCCGGAGATGACAAAATGCACCGTGAACAATGAGATTTGACCTCAAAACACATGCAAATTATGTGATTTTCATCGATTTTAGCATGGTTTGGATATGCACCTTTCTATCATCCCCTCAACTTGATATTTTTCATCGGTCCTCGAAATCCCCGACCATCGATTTTTCATCATTTTCAGATTTTGATGAATTTCAGAATTTCGCTAAAATCTCAGATCGGACTAAAAATTACATGCAAATTTTATCAAGTTGAGGGATGATAGTAACGTGCACACTAAAAATACATGAAATTTCCATCATTTTCAGTGATTTCGTGAATTTCACTAAATTTCATGTATTTTGCATAAATCCGCTAAAACACATGGAAATGACCATTGTCGATTTTATGCACTTTTCACGATATTGATGAAATTCACTGTTTTTCATCAAAATTGACTAAAATTGACCCTCAAATTTCATCGATTTTTGTGACAAAACTTGTGTCACTAATGTGCACTCAAAAATATCAAGTTGAGGGGATGATAGAAAGGTGCACATTTCAATTTTATGCAAAACTGACATCGGGGATCTCGGACATCGAAATTTCATGAAATTCTCACTTTTTGCAAAATCTCGTAAATTTGATCAAAATCACCGGATGAGATTATTCTTGCAGATTTGACATGTGTGCAAATCATGTGATTTCCAACATATAACGACCTAGCTGGGTCATTTTGACATCAATTTTCATCGATTTCATCAAATTTCACTAAAAATTGATCAAATTTCATCCTCGACCCTCAAATTTCATCGAATTTTGATCAAAAACCCCAGTGACCATTTTGAGGGACTCGTCAAAAATATCAAGTTGAGGGGATGATAGTAACGTGCACATTTAAAAATGACCTCCAATTTTCACTAAAATCCATGAAATTTCGTAAAAATGACAGATTTCGTAAAAATGACACGAAATTCACAGGTCCCTCTCAAAATAGCACTGTAAACAATGAGATTTACAAATTGCGCATGTAAAAATCACGTATTTATGAAAAGTACCAAATTGCCAGAATCATCTCAACCGTGCGATTTTCATCAATCCCCAAAATGGCGATGAGGGTCCGGGGAGGGTCCTGAGGTCGATTTTGCATCGAAATTTGATGGTCCCGTGAAGTTCCTAAAAGTTTGTGTCAAAAATATCAAGTTGAGGGGATGATAGTAACGTGCACATTAAAATTTCATGTCGGGACCTCGAAATCCCCGGATGTCAATTTTATGCGAAATCTGAGATTCGCAAAAGTCAGCTAAAATTCATGAAATCCTCGAAATCCCAGAACCACGAGCCGGTCCTAAGTTCGCGTGATGAGGTCCCCAGCCCCAGTCAAAACCCGGGCCAGGGGAGGATCCGGCCATGTCACAGGAAACGGAGCTGAAAATGTCCAGAATCCCAAACGGCCAAATAGGGTCTGGCCACCCAGGCATGCGCGGCCAGGAAAAGTCCTAACAGGGGTGAAAATCACTGTCCCGGCAAAGTCATCAAATCCCAGTCAAATTCCACCGAGTCCGAGCTCCCCAGGTCCGTGGGGTGCTGACGAGGCTCCAGTCACCCACAATGGTCGGCTGGAGGGTCTGAGATTCCTGAATGTGAAAACTTGGTCAGTTTCACGGAGCTCTCAGCCCGTATCTGGACCATGTTGGACCTGAAATCACACCTATGGCAAAAGTGGGACCTGGTTTGACCTTAAATCGACCTGTGCCACTCAGAAACTTTGAGACCTCCGGAGACCCTCATCGATTTTCGTACAACTCATCGAAATCCTCGAGGTCGATTTTGGGCATCGGTGACAAAATCCGAGGTGACATCGATGGCAGGTCCCAAACTCGATGCAAAATCACATCTGGATCAACGACTAGGCAATGTGGACCTCATTCTGACCCGTACAGACTGGAAATGAGCATCTACAGCATAGTCAGCAAATAGGCACTAATTTCGAGATCACAGACTGACAGGACACAGACAGCCTCAACATCGAATTCACAGCAGCACGAAATCTAGGTGCAGAAACTGGAGTCAATTGCGAGGACAGTCAGACACACACCAACAGACCGTCAACAGCCTGATTCCGATCTCCCAAATAAGAGCAAGGAAACAGCATTGTCACTTTTGCAAATCACGAAGTTGTCGACGGTGATTTCGGTAATGACAGCATAAATCGACGAGTAGCCAAGACAGCCAAAGGTCACAGATTGCAGCGACGAGAAACACACCCAGGGAAGCGACCAGGACCAAACTCGTCACAATCTCGGAAGTTGTCAGCCATCAACCGAATGGCGAGTACGGCACGACGAATTGCCACATGACGAAAGTTGACGATGGACGAAATCACGATGACAGCCAGAACCAATCGACGCTTACAGATGGCAATGCACGACAAGCTCAAGTTGCAGACCGGCGTAAATCCGACCGATGACCGTAATCGCAGAGTCAGATCAACAACGAGTCGTATAGACGGATATGTCGAATACGAAATCGAGAATTGCATCAGTAATCCAGACATAGATCAGACTCAACGCAATGTCGCATAGAGATCCTCGAGCAACGTGCAACGTGAACATTCGCGATTGCCAATGGCACGACCAGGACAAGATTCAAGACGAGTTTCGCAAAGCACGAATGACGCGAACATTCGCAGATGCATATGCGATAAGTCCGAAGACGACGAATCCCGAAATGCAGTGACAGGAATCGCGACAAGTAGCAAGAAAGTCCAGATCAAGCTGATTGTAGCACGAAATTACGATGAATCACGAATGCTAGTACTAAAGCAAGATCGTAGCGCAAGTACGACGAAGATTAGCAGCTAGCATGTCAAGATCATTAGTGACTAGACAACGTAAATTGCATGCAAGTACAGAAATCAAATCCAACGTTGCCATAAATGCAAGCATAAACTGACAGAAATTGCAATACGACGTAAATTCAAAACATAGCAGCAATAAAGTCAGACCATGACGATACAGCGCTTCAAGTACGAAAACGTGAAATAGCGGTTTAGGCAATTAGAAATGCACAGAACTGACCAAGTGATTCTGATGAAATGCAAACTGCGATGTTCGAGTCGATACAAGACAGAGTGCACGAAGCTACAGACTCGAGGCATAAATGCACGAACGATCTGCAAGCAACATGCAGAATTGCTGCAGATGACAACTGTAAAATGACGAATCGAATCGAAGTCTGATGAAATCATGACGTACACACGGTAGAATCAGCGAATTGAGAGCTAGACCTCAATGTAAAGTCAGTGACAAGAACATGGATCAAAATCGAAAGCTGATATGTGCGGAATCAGACATGAAAACGATAGTCAGCGTGGAATCGATTTAACTGATGAGAAGCTGATACAACGATAGCATATTGTCTGGTAGTCAGAGAATCGTAACAGAATCTAGCAGCGTAGTTGCGAATTGAACGAAATACAGCAGAGGATCGAAATCCTGGAAGAAGCAGCAAGAATGCCAGTACACGGAACAAAGTCTACGCAGGTAAAAGTCGGAATTGATCTGGAACACGGGAAACAAGATTGCAAGCGTTCTAGTTTCGAGAAGCAAGAGAAACACGGATCAAGGACATAACTCAGCGGAGAAATTCGACCGAATCGGAACAGTAAAAAGTTTGAGAAACAAGATAACTGATGTTTTTAATATTGCCAAAAGGAGTGAATACTTCTGAGGAACTGACTGCAATTGCCCTGAACTGGCGGATAATGCCGAATGACGACGGTAAGCGGACTCAAACTGCGAAAGTAGCCAGAATGGACCCTGAGGAAGGGCGTACTCAAACTGCGAAAGTAGCAGCAATGGACCCTGAGGAAGGGATCACTCAAACTGCGGAAAGTAGCAGCAATGGACCCTGACGGAAGCGATCGACTCAAACTGCGAAAGTAGCCGGAATGAGCACGACGTAGCGGTAAGGCCAAATCGAATTGCGAAAGTAGCCGGAATGAGCTTCGAAGACAGCGTGACGAAAGTCAGACGAGTTGACGTTTTGCCACATAGCGGACGGATACAGCCAGACGAGACGACGTTTTGCCACAGTTGCGTTTCTTCCACAGGTCGATTTACGGTCCAACCGGCCCGTGTTTGGTCTTGCAGGAGATTTGCCACACATTGCGGAACGTAGGGCCTGAATGGCCCTGAAACCTGTCGAACTAGCCCGAACTTTGGCAATCTCAGGACTTGGCACCACACCACCGGAGCTCAGGACAGACTTTGGCTGGCGAATCCGGTGGTCCAGGGACACTGAAACCGATGACCGAGGCAGAACTGGCCTGGACGGGAATGGCGAGATCGAGGTTTCGGGCACTGGCGATTTCGGTCTCCTGGCTGGAGGCTCCCCGGTCATTGGCGATTCCCTCCAGTCGCGTTCCAGCCGGGAGCCAGCGGATCTGGGCTTTGGCGGCGCGTAAGCTCGGGTGAGCGGCTGCTGCAGGTCACCCAGCACGAACGGGTTTGGGCAGATCCGGGCCATCACGCGAAATCAATCGGGGAGCTCGATCCTGGGACTTTGGCATTGGACGCGATTTTGCTCTGAATTCGACGAAATCCGAGGTCTCAGGGACGACTTTGGGCTGATCTGGGCTGTCCCAGGATCGTAGGCCCAGGATCGGAGGCTGCCAGGAACGTCCGAGGGAGGCTGATTTCGATCGAATTGACCTGGATTTGGGCAGATTGGGAGCGAATCCGAGGGAAGTCGATGCTAGCATTGGCTCAAATTCCACCGAATGGGTGCGATTTTGACCCTCCCAGGGAGACTTTTGCCACGAATTCGAGGTCTCAGGGACGTCATTTTGGGTCGATCTGGCAGATTTGGCACCCTCGGAGGGACCCTGGAACCCCGAATCGGAGGCAAAACCCAGACCTGAGGGCCTCGATGACCTCGAATTGGTGGCGTTTTGGCATGAAATCGACGATTTGAGGGTCCTGGATGGCGTTTTGCCATCAATCTGGGAGGCCTCAGGGTCGAGTTTGGGCTGATCTGGGCTGTCCCAGGATCGTAGGCCCAGGATCGGAGGCTGCCAGGGACGTTGAGGGTGCGATTTTCGGTCAAACCCAGGTCAGTTTTGGGTGGTTTCAGGGGAATGGGTGGCATTTTGGCTATGGTCAGAGTGGCGTTTTGAGGGTCATTTTGGTCGATTTCGAGGTTATTTATGCGATTTTACCATCTTCGATTTGGCAAAATCGCATGAGTTGTGGCTGAACGAAGGCAGGCCCTGGCTGAGTTCTGCCACGACCCATGGTCCGAGGGACCCTGGCCCGAGGCCTCAGCGGACGGGCCTGCTGCAGGCCATGGCCTCGAACCGGCCATGGCCGGATCGAGCCAGCCGATGGCTGGCTCAGCGCCCGGGAGGTCGAACCAGCCGATGGCGGGTTCCCCCCCCTGCCGGTCTCGGAGACCCTCGCCCAGGCCTGGGGGCGCTGGGAGCCAGGGTCCGAGGACCCTGACCCCGGCCACAGG
>JAWNLG010000007.1:0-17883 GCA_035041335.1 Drosophila crucigera | reverse complement strand
TACATAGATCGTTATTACCACTTTCAACAAATTACCTAGACTATTTGTTGTTTATGTTGCTCAGTTAGCTCAGTTGGGAGAGCGTACGACTGAAGATCGTAAGGTCCCGTGTTCGATCCACGGTCTGGGCACTTCCCGACTCCACCTCGTTCGGGGCTGGGGTCATTTTTATTTGTTTGATAATAGACTGTGTAGTTCAGTTGGAAGAATAGGACCCTTCTAAGGTCATGGTCCAGAGTTCGATTCTCTGCTCAGTCAAGCCCCCTGTTTTTTGCACTCTGAGTGACCGTTAATATCTCCTATATATAGTTATTATTCGTTAATCTTAATTTCAACAATACTCTGTATGCAGGCGTAGGAAAATGGTTATCCCCGTCAAGCTTATGTCTTGAAGCCTTGCGGGTTCAAGTCCCGCCGTCCGCATTTTTTTTTTTGCATGAAAATGAGCTAAGTCAGGTTTATCTACTTGTACCCTTACCCCCACACATCTATTGTACTTATATACATAGATCTACATGCTGATTTTCAACAAATCTTTATTACTGCAACTGGCAAGGTTGGAGAGTGGTTAATCCGATCGCCTACTAAGCGATTGCCGAAAGGCTCATGAGTTCGAACCTCATTCTTGTCGTTCTGTGAACATCTTTTTTTTTATATGAAACCTGTCAATTTGACCCTTTTTCACCAAAAAAAAAAGTGCATAGTCTGCCCAAAGCCCAGCTCGTGAATACAAGGGGTGACAACACGAACAAAATGAAAGGTATATCGCTGCCAGGTTTCGATCCTGGGAACTTTTGGTTATGAGCCAAATGAGATACCGCTTCTCCACAACGATGATGATGATTGATCAATCTGTTGAAATTTAAAGATATGTATGTGGTATATATATACGAAAAATTGTACCCCGAGGGAGGGGGGAAGAGGCGTAGGGACATAAGGGCAAAGTGTCCATACCCCCTCAAAATCATGAAAAAAAAAGACGACGGAAGTGTGATTTGAACACACGCGCCCGGAGGCAGAAGGATTCTAATCTTCCTCGTTAACCACTTCGATATCCCGCCTATACTCTATGCATAGCATAATCGTTGAAAAACAGTATATATAATAAGATATATAGCCTCAGAGAGAGATCTCAAGATGACCTCTACCCCCCCCCCAACTCCCGCCTTGAAAATCGATATTTTTTTTTACCCTATCTAACAACCCATCCTTTCATAATTAATTAAAATCCCAAACTTTAGACCTTTTTTTCTACATGTTAATATCATATATAAATTTTTTAACCAGTTGCAAAAATTATTATAATTTTTTATCTCTAGATTACAATTGTTTATTATTCCATATCGAAAATTTGACCCTCAAAAAACGTAAAATTAATTAATTTAAAAAAAATATCTTTTTATCCCAACCCAGAACAACATTTTATAAAACATTTTTATTTTAACATATAATATTATATATAATTATAATATGTTATAATATACAAAAATTGAATTGTAATAACCAGATTCGATTATTTATTAAAATATATTACAAGATATAAAAATGACAAAATATAACTACCTTTTTATAGAAATAATTTACTACACATTGTGTTTAATTGTCACGAGTTATTGATATTTATATTCCAAATAAACATTAACATAAAATATTTGAAAAAAATTCATCGAGATAATTTTGAGTTTTGATATAAGTCTCGAGGAGGTCGATTTTTGACCCTTTTTACTACATTATAAAATGTATAAATCCCACGGCATTTTCCACGGCATCCGTGAAATATAAAACTCGTTAAAATGAAGTATAATGTCTATCCGTGAACATTTAAAAAATTTTGTATTGTAATTACAAGTGATATAAAATTGACTAGAATAAAAACTATGGAGATATAAAATATATCTTGTATAAAACCGGTACATGAACTCTGCATTGGAAATATGGGGGAAAAAAATGCAAAAAAAAATGAGTGCGTTCACGGGATTGAACCATGGACCTCGGGATTTGCAATCCTACGCTCTACCACTGAGCTAAACGCACAAAAATAAACAGATTCCGTTGCCGGGAATCGAACCCGGATCAACTGTGTGAAAGACAGATATACTAAGACCATTATACGACAACGGAAGGGGGGGGGAAGAATACGAAACGAGGAGAGAGACTCCACTGGGAATCGAACCCAGGAGGTTCAGTTCCGTAGACTGATGCAATTCCACTATGCGATAGAGCCTAGAAAAACGCTTTGATCATTTCGTTGAAATAGGGAATATTGATCTTGGTATATATATACAAAGGTTGGAGTAGGGGTATAATAGTAATGCAAGGAGAGGGAGGATTGGGGTGTGTCTTGTCCCCTATCTCTCCCCCCCCTCTCCCACTCATCAAACATATATACCAAGATCAATATTACCACTTTCAACAAGCGATTGCAATCAGCGATAGTATAATGGTTAGTATCCATCCCTGTCACGGATGACATCCGGGTTCGATTCCCGGTCGCTGAGCTCTGTTTTTTTCTTTTTTTTGCACTTGGAAAGAATTCATGAAAAAAAAAAAAGTTGATATTGATGAGCCCATGTGGGGGCTCGAACCCCAGGCCTAATCCTTAAAAGGGATCCACTCTACCGACTGAGCTACATAGGCATTTCTCATCAATTGCAGAACACACTTGTGATGTGTTTTGCTTGTTGAAATATACATTTCCGGTCTTGGCATATATATACAAAGAATTAATGTGTAAGTGGGGGGTAAAAAAAGGAAGGGTCAACTCCACCTCTCCACCTCTCCCCTGCAAAAAACGTACAGATGCCCATAGCGGGGCTCGAACCCGTGGCCGCAACCTAAGAGAGGTCGCACTCTACCAACTGAGTTATATAGGCGTTGATGTTGCTGTTGATGTTGATGTTGCTGTTGATACTATTGCTAACAAAGAAAAATGAAGCAAAATATAAGCCGACAATGAGGATTGAACTCATGACCTTTGTTTACAAAACAAATGCACTACCACTGTGCTATGCAGGCTAACAATACTTAATCTTGTTGAAATACGGAATATATATCTTGATATATATGTTCCAAAAATAAGACATATAAAGTGCAAAAAGAGTATACTATACACGTAATGAGTCGAACGAGGTTTGAACTCGCGCGTGTTTCCACACTGCAGTCTAAATGCAGCACCGTAACCACTTGGTTATCGACCCTTTTGGAAGCAAAAATAAATTACTTAATAAAGAATGAGTCAGACGGGATTTGAACCCGCGCGAGTTGCCTCACTGCAGCCTTAATGCAGCACCGTAACCACTTGGTTACCGACCCAAGAACATTTCTGTTGAAAATGGTAAATATGATTAAC
Source organism: Drosophila crucigera (assembly GCA_035041335.1). Taxonomy (NCBI): domain Eukaryota; kingdom Metazoa; phylum Arthropoda; class Insecta; order Diptera; family Drosophilidae; genus Drosophila; species Drosophila crucigera. Next base: position 14,534 of record JAWNLG010000007.1, on the reverse strand, counting down.
ATATATATGTTCGATAGTTGTGAGTATACACTTGACTTATACAAAAAAAAAATAAAGCGACGGAAGTGTGGTTTGAACACACGCGCCCGGAGGCAGAAGGATTCAAATCTTCCTCGTTAACCACTTCGATATCCCGCCAAAAAATGCTTTAGTAATATGCTGAGAGATGGTCGATATGGGGATCGAACCCATGACCGTAAGCTTATTAGACTCACGCTCTGCCAACCTGAGCTAACCGACCAACAATATTTAGTTGTTACTCTCAAACAAACACATAGTCTCTCCGAGAGTCGAACTCGGATCCTCTCCGTGTTAAGGAGATGTTCTACCGCTATACTAAGAGACTGTAGTAGTATGTAATGACTACATGATGAGTAAATTTGTGAAAGGGATATGTGTTTATTAAAACACATCTGCCTTCACTGAGGATTGAACTCAGGACCTTCGACTTACTAAGTCGACGCTACTACCACTGAGCTATAAAGGCTAACTCATGATTCCTTTGTCACAAATCTACTGATCACATAGACAACATTGAAATGACTTCCAATGATTTGGTTGAAATCTGGATATAAGATTAAGGTATATATATTCGGATAATGGGGATTGAGGGGGGTAAAACATAAACGCAAGACCCGCAAAAAAAAAAGTATGCCAAGACCGAGAATCGAACTCGGATCGTGAGAGTCACAGTCTCAAATACTGACCATTGTACTATCTTAGCTTATCTAAGCAACCTTTTTTAAAAGTGAGAGGGATAAGCGGATCGAACGCCTGACCGCTGGGTTTGGAATCCAGTGCTCTACCACTGAGCTAATCCCCCAATAGGGGCAAAAACATGGCATTTTTGTCAAGTTATAACAAGAAATGTATCAACATACAACGTAATAGTAGTACGAATACAACACATAACAATAACGTCTGGGCTCAGAGGATCGAACTCTGTACCCTAAGATTTCTACAATAAGTAAATATTACAGTCTTATGCTCTACCAAGTGAGCTAAGCCCAGAAGAATTAATGTTAATCGATATGTATGCATCAAACACCAAACGGTATCAAAACATATCTTGTTGAAATCTGGAACTTTGATTAAAGTATATATCTTCGAGAAATGGGAAAGGTGGGGTGGGGGGAAGTGATAGAGGGGGAGAGGTGATAAAGGGAAGACTAGCCCTTACTCCACTACACACACAAAAAAAAAAGAGGACAGCACCACTGCGGGATCGAACCGCAAGCCCCCAGATTCGAAGTCTGATGCTCTATCCAATTGAGCTAGTGGTGCAACTGCAAGCAAGTAAGCGATCATACGATCATACGATCATACACGATCATACACGATCATATACGATCATACACAAACAAGCAAAAACGATAAGGTGATACAGAGATTCGAACTCTGGTCGGTCGGGTCAAAGCCGAACATACTAACCACTATACGATACCACCACGATTATTTCTCGTTGAAAGACGGGAATAAGAATAAGATATATATATTCGGAGCATATCAAGGGTAAGGAGTAAAAGGTATAAGGAGGGGAGGTATGCCCATCTGGGGGTATATCCCTCTAAATCATGAAAAAAAAAAAGAGTTGGAAGTATGCACCAACCGGGAATCGAACCCGGACCAAATCCTTGGCAAGGATCTATCGTAGCCATTTGACCATTGGTGCTTGTTAACTTGTTGAAATGTGTAAAACAGGACTAGGCATATATGTTCTATATATAATATAGATATATAAAAGATAGATAAATAAATAAAAAAAAAACGGAGACGGTCCCTACTGGGCTCGAACCAGTGACCTATCGGTTAACAGCCGAGCGCGCTGCCGACTGCGCCAAGAGACCCGTTAATGCTATTGTTAGAACATATTTAACAAACCTGAGTCGTAAGAGAATCGAACTCTTGACCCCATGCGTGTAAAGCATATGCTCTGCCAATTGAGCTAACAACTCGATTTGTAAGTTTGTTGAAATGGGGAATATCGATTTATATATATATGTTGCGAAAAAGAAAACAGTCAGGGATAAGGGGAGAAAGGGGGGTAAAAATCCTAAGTGTATTGACTTGATGTGTAATACTCCGAGTATATATACCTAGACCATATTTCCTACTTTCAACAAGATCGCAAGGTCTTCTACAAGTATGTGGTCATAGCTCAGTTGGCAGAGCGTCCGCTTTGCATTTATCCAAATCAGCGGAAGGCCTAGGGTTCAATTCCCTATGGCTACACTTCTTTTTTTTTTTTTATGTCATGTCTAAGGTCGATACTTGACCCCATATGCCCCCCCCACACCAATCATCCGAAGATATATATATAATTCAATAATCCAGATTTCAACAATAGTTTGTACTGACAGGTCAAGTCGGTTAGTTGGTTATGCCGTCGGACTTAAGTCCCGATGCCATTTGGCGCGTGAGTTCAAGTCTCACCTTGATCATTTCTTTAGTATGCTTACTCTATTGTTGCATAGTTTATTTTTAAGCGCGGGCATAGCTCAATAGGTAGAGCACGGCTCTCATAAGGCCGGGGTCCTGAGTTCGATTCTCAGTGCCCGCATGTTTTTTTTTTCATGGGGAAAGTTACCATGCCTCTTATTCTACCTCCGAACATATATACATAGATCGTTATTACCACTTTCAACAAATTACCTAGACTATTTGTTGTTTATGTTGCTCAGTTAGCTCAGTTGGGAGAGCGTACGACTGAAGATCGTAAGGTCCCGTGTTCGATCCACGGTCTGGGCACTTCCCGACTCCACCTCGTTCGGGGCTGGGGTCATTTTTATTTGTTTGATAATAGACTGTGTAGTTCAGTTGGAAGAATAGGACCCTTCTAAGGTCATGGTCCAGAGTTCGATTCTCTGCTCAGTCAAGCCCCCTGTTTTTTGCACTCTGAGTGACCGTTAATATCTCCTATATAGTTATTATTCGTTAATCTTAATTTCAACAATACTCTGTATGCAGGCGTAGGAAAATGGTTATCCCCGTCAAGCTTATGTCTTGAAGCCTTGCGGGTTCAAGTCCCGCCGTCCGCATTTTTTTTTTTGCATGAAAATGAGCTAAGTCAGGTTTATCTACTTGTACCCTTACCCCCCACACATCTATTGTACTTATATACATAGATCTACATGCTGATTTTCAACAAATCTTTATTACTGCAACTGGCAAGGTTGGAGAGTGGTTAATCCGATCGCCTACTAAGCGATTGCCGAAAGGCTCATGAGTTCGAACCTCATTCTTGTCGTTCTGTGAACATCTTTTTTTTTATATGAAACCTGTCAATTTGACCCTTTTTCACCAAAAAAAAAAGTGCATAGTCTGCCCAAAGCCCAGCTCGTGAATACAAGGGGTGACAACACGAACAAAATGAAAGGTATATCGCTGCCAGGTTTCGATCCTGGGAACTTTTGGTTATGAGCCAAATGAGATACCGCTTCTCCACAACGATGATGATGATTGATCAATCTGTTGAAATTTAAAGATATGTATGTGGTATATATATACGAAAAATTGTACCCCGAGGGAGGGGGGGAAGAGGCGTAGGGACATAAGGGCAAAGTGTCCATACCCCCTCAAAATCATGAAAAAAAAAGACGACGGAAGTGTGATTTGAACACACGCGCCCGGAGGCAGAAGGATTCTAATCTTCCTCGTTAACCACTTCGATATCCCGCCTATACTCTATGCATAGCATAATCGTTGAAAAACAGTATATATAATAAGATATATAGCCTCAGAGAGAGATCTCAAGATGACCTCTACCCCCCCCAACTCCCGCCTTGAAAATCGATATTTTTTTTTACCCTATCTAACAACCCATCCTTTCATAATTAATTAAAATCCCAAACTTTAGACCTTTTTTTCTACATGTTAATATCATATATAAATTTTTTAACCAGTTGCAAAAATTATTATAATTTTTTATCTCTAGATTACAATTGTTTATTATTCCATATCGAAAATTTGACCCTCAAAAAACGTAAAATTAATTAATTTAAAAAAAATATCTTTTTATCCCAACCCAGAACAACATTTTATAAAACATTTTTATTTTAACATATAATATTATATATAATTATAATATGTTATAATATACAAAAATTGAATTGTAATAACCAGATTCGATTATTTATTAAAATATATTACAAGATATAAAAATGACAAAATATAACTACCTTTTTATAGAAATAATTTACTACACATTGTGTTTAATTGTCACGAGTTATTGATATTTATATTCCAAATAAACATTAACATAAAATATTTGAAAAAAATTCATCGAGATAATTTTGAGTTTTGATATAAGTCTCGAGGAGGTCGATTTTTGACCCTTTTTACTACATTATAAAATGTATAAATCCCACGGCATTTTCCACGGCATCCGTGAAATATAAAACTCGTTAAAATGAAGTATAATGTCTATCCGTGAACATTTAAAAAATTTTGTATTGTAATTACAAGTGATATAAAATTGACTAGAATAAAAACTATGGAGATATAAAATATATCTTGTATAAAACCGGTACATGAACTCTGCATTGGAAATATGGGGGAAAAAAATGCAAAAAAAAATGAGTGCGTTCACGGGATTGAACCATGGACCTCGGGATTTGCAATCCTACGCTCTACCACTGAGCTAAACGCACAAAAATAAACAGATTCCGTTGCCGGGAATCGAACCCGGATCAACTGTGTGAAAGACAGATATACTAAGACCATTATACGACAACGGAAGGGGGGGGGAAGAATACGAAACGAGGAGAGAGACTCCACTGGGAATCGAACCCAGGAGGTTCAGTTCCGTAGACTGATGCAATTCCACTATGCGATAGAGCCTAGAAAAACGCTTTGATCATTTCGTTGAAATAGGGAATATTGATCTTGGTATATATATACAAAGGTTGGAGTAGGGGTATAATAGTAATGCAAGGAGAGGGAGGATTGGGGTGTGTCTTGTCCCCTATCTCTCCCCCTCTCCCACTCATCAAACATATATACCAAGATCAATATTACCACTTTCAACAAGCGATTGCAATCAGCGATAGTATAATGGTTAGTATCCATCCCTGTCACGGATGACATCCGGGTTCGATTCCCGGTCGCTGAGCTCTGTTTTTTTCTTTTTTTTGCACTTGGAAAGAATTCATGAAAAAAAAAAAGTTGATATTGATGAGCCCATGTGGGGGCTCGAACCCCAGGCCTAATCCTTAAAAGGGATCCACTCTACCGACTGAGCTACATAGGCATTTCTCATCAATTGCAGAACACACTTGTGATGTGTTTTGCTTGTTGAAATATACATTTCCGGTCTTGGCATATATATACAAAGAATTAATGTGTAAGTGGGGGGTAAAAAAGGAAGGGTCAACTCCACCTCTCCACCTCTCTCCCCTGCAAAAAACGTACAGATGCCCATAGCGGGGCTCGAACCCGCGGCCGCAACCTTAAGAGGGTCGCACTCTACCAACTGAGTTATATAGGCGTTGATGTTGCTGTTGATGTTGATGTTGCTGTTGATACTATTGCTAACAAAGAAAAATGAAGCAAAATATAAGCCGACAATGAGGATTGAACTCATGACCTTTTGTTTACAAAACAAATGCACTACCACTGTGCTATGCAGGCCAACAATACTTAATCTTGTTGAAATACGGAATATATATCTTGATATATATGTTCCAAAAATAAGACATATAAAGTGCAAAAAGAGTATACTATACACGTAATGAGTCGAACGAGGTTTGAACTCGCGCGTGTTTCCACACTGCAGTCTAAATGCAGCACCGTAACCACTTGGTTATCGACCCTTTTGGAAGCAAAAATAAATTACTTAATAAAGAATGAGTCAGACGGGATTTGAACCCGCGCGAGTTGCCTCACTGCAGCCTTAATGCAGCACCGTAACCACTTGGTTACCGACCCAAGAACATTTCTGTTGAAAATGGTAAATATGATTAACATATATATGTTCGATAGTTGTGAGTATACACTTGACTTATACAAAAAAAAAATAAAGCGACGGAAGTGTGGTTTGAACACACGCGCCCGGAGGCAGAAGGATTCAAATCTTCCTCGTTAACCACTTCGATATCCCGCCAAAAAATGCTTTAGTAATATGCTGAGAGATGGTCGATATGGGGATCGAACCCATGACCGTAAGCTTATTAGACTCACGCTCTGCCAACCTGAGCTAACCGACCAACAATATTTAGTTGTTACTCTCAAACAAACACATAGTCTCTCCGAGAGTCGAACTCGGATCCTCTCCGTGTTAAGGAGATGTTCTACCGCTATACTAAGAGACTGTAGTAGTATGTAATGACTACATGATGAGTAAATTTGTGAAAGGGATATGTGTTTATTAAAACACATCTGCCTTCACTGAGGATTGAACTCAGGACCTTCGACTTACTAAGTCGACGCTACTACCACTGAGCTATAAAGGCTAACTCATGATTCCTTTGTCACAAATCTACTGATCACATAGACAACATTGAAATGACTTCCAATGATTTGGTTGAAATCTGGATATAAGATTAAGGTATATATATTCGGATAATGGGGATTGAGGGGGGTAAAACATAAACGCAAGACCCGCAAAAAAAAAAGTATGCCAAGACCGAGAATCGAACTCGGATCGTGAGAGTCACAGTCTCAAATACTGACCATTGTACTATCTTAGCTTATCTAAGCAACCTTTTTTAAAAGTGAGAGGGATAAGCGGATCGAACGCCTGACCGCTGGGTTTGGAATCCAGTGCTCTACCACTGAGCTAATCCCCCAATAGGGGCAAAAACATGGCATTTTTGTCAAGTTATAACAAGAAATGTATCAACATACAACGTAATAGTAGTACGAATACAACACATAACAATAACGTCTGGGCTCAGAGGATCGAACTCTGTACCCTAAGATTTCTACAATAAGTAAATATTACAGTCTTATGCTCTACCAAGTGAGCTAAGCCCAGAAGAATTAATGTTAATCGATATGTATGCATCAAACACCAAACGGTATCAAAACATATCTTGTTGAAATCTGGAACTTTGATTAAAGTATATATCTTCGAGAAATGGGAAAGGTGGGGTGGGGGGGAAGTGATAGAGGGGGAGAGGTGATAAAGGGAAGACTAGCCCTTACTCCATTACACACACAAAAAAAAGAGGACAGCACCACTGCGGGATCGAACCGCAAGCCCCCAGATTCGAAGTCTGATGCTCTATCCAATTGAGCTAGTGGTGCAACTGCAAGCAAGTAAGCGATCATACGATCATACGATCATACACGATCATACACGATCATATACGATCATACACAAACAAGCAAAAACGATAAGGTGATACAGAGATTCGAACTCTGGTCGGTCGGGTCAAAGCCGAACATACTAACCACTATACGATACCACCACGATTATTTCTCGTTGAAAGACGGGAATAAGAATAAGATATATATATTCGGAGCATATCAAGGGTAAGGAGTAAAAGGTATAAGGAGGGAGGTATGCCCATCTGGGGGTATATCCCTCTAAATCATGAAAAAAAAAAGAGTTGGAAGTATGCACCAACCGGGAATCGAACCCGGACCAAATCCTTGGCAAGGATCTATCGTAGCCATTTGACCATTGGTGCTTGTTAACTTGTTGAAATGTGTAAAACAGGACTAGGCATATATGTTCTATATATAATATAGATATATAAAAGATAGATAAATAAATAAAAAAAAAACGGAGACGGTCCCTACTGGGCTCGAACCAGTGACCTATCGGTTAACAGCCGAGCGCGCTGCCGACTGCGCCAAGAGACCCGTTAATGCTATTGTTAGAACATATTTAACAAACCTGAGTCGTAAGAGAATCGAACTCTTGACCCCATGCGTGTAAAGCATATGCTCTGCCAATTGAGCTAACAACTCGATTTGTAAGTTTGTTGAAATGGGGAATATCGATTTATATATATATGTTGCGAAAAAGAAAACAGTCAGGGATAAGGGGAGAAAGGGGGGTAAAAATCCTAAGTGTATTGACTTGATGTGTAATACTCCGAGTATATATACCTAGACCATATTTCCTACTTTCAACAAGATCGCAAGGTCTTCTACAAGTATGTGGTCATAGCTCAGTTGGCAGAGCGTCCGCTTTGCATTTATCCAAATCAGCGGAAGGCCTAGGGTTCAATTCCCTATGGCTACACTTCTTTTTTTTTTTTTTATGTCATGTCTAAGGTCGATACTTGACCCCATATGCCCCCCCCACACCAATCATCCGAAGATATATATATAATTCAATAATCCAGATTTCAACAATAGTTTGTACTGACAGGTCAAGTCGGTTAGTTGGTTATGCCGTCGGACTTAAGTCCCGATGCCATTTGGCGCGTGAGTTCAAGTCTCACCTTGATCATTTCTTTAGTATGCTTACTCTATTGTTGCATAGTTTATTTTTAAGCGCGGGCATAGCTCAATAGGTAGAGCACGGCTCTCATAAGGCCGGGGTCCTGAGTTCGATTCTCAGTGCCCGCATGTTTTTTTTTTCATGGGGAAAGTTACCATGCCTCTTATTCTACCTCCGAACATATATACATAGATCGTTATTACCACTTTCAACAAATTACCTAGACTATTTGTTGTTTATGTTGCTCAGTTAGCTCAGTTGGGAGAGCGTACGACTGAAGATCGTAAGGTCCCGTGTTCGATCCACGGTCTGGGCACTTCCCGACTCCACCTCGTTCGGGGCTGGGGTCATTTTTATTTGTTTGATAATAGACTGTGTAGTTCAGTTGGAAGAATAGGACCCTTCTAAGGTCATGGTCCAGAGTTCGATTCTCTGCTCAGTCAAGCCCCCTGTTTTTGCACTCTGAGTGACCGTTAATATCTCCTATATATAGTTATTATTCGTTAATCTTAATTTCAACAATACTCTGTATGCAGGCGTAGGAAAATGGTTATCCCCGTCAAGCTTATGTCTTGAAGCCTTGCGGGTTCAAGTCCCGCCGTCCGCATTTTTTTTTTTGCATGAAAATGAGCTAAGTCAGGTTTATCTACTTGTACCCTTACCCCCACACATCTATTGTACTTATATACATAGATCTACTGCTGATTTTCAACAAATCTTTATTACTGCAACTGGCAAGGTTGGAGAGTGGTTAATCCGATCGCCTACTAAGCGATTGCCGAAAGGCTCATGAGTTCGAACCTCATTCTTGTCGTTCTGTGAACATCTTTTTTTTTATATGAAACCTGTCAATTTGACCCTTTTTCACCAAAAAAAAAAGTGCATAGTCTGCCCAAAGCCCAGCTCGTGAATACAAGGGGTGACAACACGAACAAAATGAAAGGTATATCGCTGCCAGGTTTCGATCCTGGGAACTTTTGGTTATGAGCCAAATGAGATACCGCTTCTCCACAACGATGATGATGATTGATCAATCTGTTGAAATTTAAAGATATGTATGTGGTATATATATACGAAAAATTGTACCCCGAGGGAGGGGGGAAGAGGCGTAGGGACATAAGGGCAAAGTGTCCATACCCCCTCAAAATCATGAAAAAAAAAGACGACGGAAGTGTGATTTGAACACACGCGCCCGGAGGCAGAAGGATTCTAATCTTCCTCGTTAACCACTTCGATATCCCGCCTATACTCTATGCATAGCATAATCGTTGAAAAACAGTATATATAATAAGATATATAGCCTCAGAGAGATCTCAAGATGACCTCTACCCCCCCCAACTCCCGCCTTGAAAATCGATATTTTTTTTTACCCTATCTAACAACCCATCCTTTCATAATTAATTAAAATCCCAAACTTTAGACCTTTTTTTCTACATGTTAATATCATATATAAATTTTTTAACCAGTTGCAAAAATTATTATAATTTTTTATCTCTAGATTACAATTGTTTATTATTCCATATCGAAAATTTGACCCTCAAAAAACGTAAAATTAATTAATTTAAAAAAAATATCTTTTTATCCCAACCCAGAACAACATTTTATAAAACATTTTTATTTTAACATATAATATTATATATAATTATAATATGTTATAATATACAAAAATTGAATTGTAATAACCAGATTCGATTATTTATTAAAATATATTACAAGATATAAAAATGACAAAATATAACTACCTTTTTATAGAAATAATTTACTACACATTGTGTTTAATTGTCACGAGTTATTGATATTTATATTCCAAATAAACATTAACATAAAATATTTGAAAAAAATTCATCGAGATAATTTTGAGTTTTGATATAAGTCTCGAGGAGGTCGATTTTTGACCCTTTTTACTACATTATAAAATGTATAAATCCCACGGCATTTTCCACGGCATCCGTGAAATATAAAACTCGTTAAAATGAAGTATAATGTCTATCCGTGAACATTTAAAAAATTTTGTATTGTAATTACAAGTGATATAAAATTGACTAGAATAAAAACTATGGAGATATAAAATATATCTTGTATAAAACCGGTACATGAACTCTGCATTGGAAATATGGGGGAAAAAAATGCAAAAAAAAATGAGTGCGTTCACGGGATTGAACCATGGACCTCGGGATTTGCAATCCTACGCTCTACCACTGAGCTAAACGCACAAAAATAAACAGATTCCGTTGCCGGGAATCGAACCCGGATCAACTGTGTGAAAGACAGATATACTAAGACCATTATACGACAACGGAAGGGGGGGGGAAGAATACGAAACGAGGAGAGAGACTCCACTGGGAATCGAACCCAGGAGGTTCAGTTCCGTAGACTGATGCAATTCCACTATGCGATAGAGCCTAGAAAAACGCTTTGATCATTTCGTTGAAATAGGGAATATTGATCTTGGTATATATATACAAAGGTTGGAGTAGGGGTATAATAGTAATGCAAGGAGAGGGAGGATTGGGGTGTGTCTTGTCCCCTATCTCTCCCCCCTCTCCCACTCATCAAACATATATACCAAGATCAATATTACCACTTTCAACAAGCGATTGCAATCAGCGATAGTATAATGGTTAGTATCCATCCCTGTCACGGATGACATCGGGTTCGATTCCCGGTCGCTGAGCTCTGTTTTTTTTCTTTTTTTTGCACTTGGAAAGAATTCATGAAAAAAAAAAGTTGATATTGATGAGCCCATGTGGGGGCTCGAACCCCAGGCCTAATCCTTAAAAGGATCCACTCTACCGACTGAGCTACATAGGCATTTCTCATCAATTGCAGAACACACTTGTGATGTGTTTTGCTTGTTGAAATATACATTTCCGGTCTTGGCATATATATACAAAGAATTAATGTGTAAGTGGGGGGTAAAAAAGGAAGGGTCAACTCCACCTCTCCACCTCTCTCCCCTGCAAAAAAACGTACAGATGCCCATAGCGGGGCTCGAACCCGCGGCCGCAACCTTAAGAGGGTCGCACTCTACCAACTGAGTTATATAGGCGTTGATGTTGCTGTTGATGTTGATGTTGCTGTTGATACTATTGCTAACAAAGAAAAATGAAGCAAAATATAAGCCGACAATGAGGATTGAACTCATGACCTTTCGTTTACAAAACAAATGCACTACCACTGTGCTATGCAGGCCAACAATACTTAATCTTGTTGAAATACGGAATATATATCTTGATATATATGTTCCAAAAATAAGACATATAAAGTGCAAAAAGAGTATACTATACACGTAATGAGTCGAACGAGGTTTGAACTCGCGCGTGTTTCCACACTGCAGTCTAAATGCAGCACCGTAACCACTTGGTTATCGACCCTTTTGGAAGCAAAAATAAATTACTTAATAAAGAATGAGTCAGACGGGATTTGAACCCGCGCGAGTTGCCTCACTGCAGCCTTAATGCAGCACCGTAACCACTTGGTTACCGACCCAAGAACATTTCTGTTGAAAATGGTAAATATGATTAACATATATATGTTCGATAGTTGTGAGTATACACTTGACTTATACAAAAAAAAAATAAAGCGACGGAAGTGTGGTTTGAACACACGCGCCCGGAGGCAGAAGGATTCAAATCTTCCTCGTTAACCACTTCGATATCCCGCCAAAAAATGCTTTAGTAATATGCTGAGAGATGGTCGATATGGGGATCGAACCCATGACCGTAAGCTTATTAGACTCACGCTCTGCCAACCTGAGCTAACCGACCAACAATATTTAGTTGTTACTCTCAAACAAACACATAGTCTCTCCGAGAGTCGAACTCGGATCCTCTCCGTGTTAAGGAGATGTTCTACCGCTATACTAAGAGACTGTAGTAGTATGTAATGACTACATGATGAGTAAATTTGTGAAAGGGATATGTGTTTATTAAAACACATCTGCCTTCACTGAGGATTGAACTCAGGACCTTCGACTTACTAAGTCGACGCTACTACCACTGAGCTATAAAGGCTAACTCATGATTCCTTTGTCACAAATCTACTGATCACATAGACAACATTGAAATGACTTCCAATGATTTGGTTGAAATCTGGATATAAGATTAAGGTATATATATTCGGATAATGGGGATTGAGGGGGGTAAAACATAAACGCAAGACCCGCAAAAAAAAAAGTATGCCAAGACCGAGAATCGAACTCGGATCGTGAGAGTCACAGTCTCAAATACTGACCATTGTACTATCTTAGCTTATCTAAGCAACCTTTTTTAAAAGTGAGAGGGATAAGCGGATCGAACGCCTGACCGCTGGGTTTGGAATCCAGTGCTCTACCACTGAGCTAATCCCCCAATAGGGGCAAAAACATGGCATTTTTGTCAAGTTATAACAAGAAATGTATCAACATACAACGTAATAGTAGTACGAATACAACACATAACAATAACGTCTGGGCTCAGAGGATCGAACTCTGTACCCTAAGATTTCTACAATAAAGTAAATATTACAGTCTTATGCTCTACCAAGTGAGCTAAGCCCAGAAGAATTAATGTTAATCGATATGTATGCATCAAACACCAAACGGTATCAAAACATATCTTGTTGAAATCTGGAACTTTGATTAAAGTATATATCTTCGAGAAATGGGAAAGGTGGGGTGGGGGGAAGTGATAGAGGGGAGAGGTGATAAGGGAAGACTAGCCCTTACTCCATTACACACACAAAAAAAAAAGAGGACAGCACCACTGCGGGATCGAACCGCAAGCCCCCAGATTCGAAGTCTGATGCTCTATCCAATTGAGCTAGTGGTGCAACTGCAAGCAAGTAAGCGATCATACGATCATACGATCATACACGATCATACACGATCATATACGATCATACACAAACAAGCAAAAACGATAAGGTGATACAGAGATTCGAACTCTGGTCGGTCGGGTCAAAGCCGAACATACTAACCACTATACGATACCACCACGATTATTTCTCGTTGAAAGACGGGAATAAGAATAAGATATATATATTCGGAGCATATCAAGGGTAAGGAGTAAAGGTATAAGGAGGGGAGGTATGCCCATCTGGGGGTATATCCCTCTAAATCATGAAAAAAAAAAAGAGTTGGAAGTATGCACCAACCGGGAATCGAACCCGGACCAAATCCTTGGCAAGGATCTATCGTAGCCATTTGACCATTGGTGCTTGTTAACTTGTTGAAATGTGTAAAACAGGACTAGGCATATATGTTCTATATATAATATAGATATATAAAAGATAGATAAATAAATAAAAAAAAAACGGAGACGGTCCCTACTGGGCTCGAACCAGTGACCTATCGGTTAACAGCCGAGCGCGCTGCCGACTGCGCCAAGAGACCCGTTAATGCTATTGTTAGAACATATTTAACAAACCTGAGTCGTAAGAGAATCGAACTCTTGACCCCATGCGTGTAAAGCATATGCTCTGCCAATTGAGCTAACAACTCGATTTGTAAGTTTGTTGAAATGGGGAATATCGATTTATATATATATGTTGCGAAAAAGAAAACAGTCAGGGATAAGGGGAGAAAGGGGGGTAAAAATCCTAAGTGTATTGACTTGATGTGTAATACTCCGAGTATATATACCTAGACCATATTTCCTACTTTCAACAAGATCGCAAGGTCTTCTACAAGTATGTGGTCATAGCTCAGTTGGCAGAGCGTCCGCTTTGCATTTATCCAAATCAGCGGAAGGCCTAGGGTTCAATTCCCTATGGCTACACTTCTTTTTTTTTTTTTTATGTCATGTCTAAGGTCGATACTTGACCCCATATGCCCCCCCCACACCAATCATCCGAAGATATATATATAATTCAATAATCCAGATTTCAACAATAGTTTGTACTGACAGGTCAAGTCGGTTAGTTGGTTATGCCGTCGGACTTAAGTCCCGATGCCATTTGGCGCGTGAGTTCAAGTCTCACCTTGATCATTTCTTTAGTATGCTTACTCTATTGTTGCATAGTTTATTTTTAAGCGCGGGCATAGCTCAATAGGTAGAGCACGGCTCTCATAAGGCCGGGGTCCTGAGTTCGATTCTCAGTGCCCGCATGTTTTTTTTTTCATGGGGAAAGTTACCATGCCTCTTATTCTACCTCCGAACATATA
>JAWNLG010000006.1:0-148275 GCA_035041335.1 Drosophila crucigera | reverse complement strand
ATCTTTAGGTCTGGCAAAGCAGACTGGGTTGTGCGAATCTTGTTCTTTATGGACTCATAGGCTGGGGACTTAAATTCTGGTGACTCCAAGTCGACTATCAAGCTATTAACCACAACAGAAGACAAATCTTCCGTATACGTACGTGAAAAAGCATCGGGGACTATATTTTGGCTACCCTTTTTGTGCTGTATCTTGAATTTAAACTCTTGTAGTTTTAGAGACCAACGGGCTAGCCGTGAGCTAAGATCCACTTGAGTCATGAGCCATTTTAAAGATGCATGATCCGTGATCACAGTAAATTCTTGACCTTCTATATAGGCCCTAAATTTTTTTACTGCCAAAACAGCTGCATAGCACTCCTTTTCGGTGACCGTATACTGCCTTTGGCATCGATTAAGCTTCCTTGACATAAAAGCAATTGGCACATCGTCACCATCACTATTGGTCTGCATCAACACCGCTCCAACTCCAGTGTGACTGCCATCACAATGTATTGAAAAAGGTGTAATGTCATCTCTAATTTTTATTTTTTTTTCATTACCGTTCTATTTATCTGTACCAGTCTATTGGTCAGTCCACGTCCAAAAACTATACTATACTGGTCAGTTCTACGCCAGTCGTGCGAGCGGATACGCTCTTTTTTTTTTTTTTTTGTTTTCGGGTTGTTTGTTTTTTTCCTTTCTTTTGGTTTTTTTGGGAGAACGGTTTTTTCTACTGAGGGACAAAGCGGGCGGAATCCTCTGGACCGTAGCTCTTTCGGGATGGGGTGGGTTGTTGCTGAGTCTCAGTAGGGACAACACAGTTTTAATTTTTTTAGGATTCCATCTACCTCTAAATGGGGAGACGATACTCCTCGAAGAGTTCGTTTGGGCTTACAAATGCCAAAAACGATTAAGTGAATAGACCAATTCCCTTTATAGGGGGCTGTCATCTGTTCCGGGTGCCCTGAAGGGGGCGAGGTCTGAGGTGGTAGTCGACTCTCGCATTCTATACCCTAACCCAACCATGATCATCGAAGCGCAGTTAGTCGATGATCCCCAAGAAAACTTATCCTAACTCATTATACTACCATGTCACCCAGGAACGTTACGATTTTAGTACTCCATGATTATTTCTCTTTGGGTTTATTCATTTTTCCATTCATCTTCATTACAGGCATCTGGGGCTAACCTCATAATGGGAGTTCTTAAATTTATTAGATAAGAGTAGCTTACAGATTAATTTACAAGGGTAGAATTTAATTAAAAAAATTGAATTCAAGAAAAAATTTAATTATAAAGTTAATAAAAAATTAATAAGTGAAATCTGGTATTTGTTTTTTTTTCTTTGTGGTTTTATGACTTTACGAGGGGATTTGTTAGTATTGCACTTATACAAAAAATACACAGCCCGTCACTTTTATCGCTTTGATTTGGCAGTTCTGCGCTTATTTATGACATAAAAAAAATTCCAACTTTCCTATTCAATACATTTTAGAATTTTCCTGCATCGATAGTTTTAATGATGTTGGGGTGAATTTCCCTGGCCTTTTAGTATTTTAAGCGATGGTTTTTTCTATACTTATTGGGGATATTTAATTTTTTTTCTTAGTAATGTATCATTTTTTGCAGATTTACTGATGATACACTATCACTTTCTTAATTTTCTTATTTAAGTATTTATGTTATACACAATTTTCTCCTTTTTTTTTTTGAATATTTTGTGGCGGGAGTCTGTGTGGGTTTGTTTTATAATTAATATGAATTAATTCGCCGGTAGGGCTGCTGCTGCCGCCCTGCAGGGGGATGAAAAAAAATGGGGCTCTCTTCCTAGCGTCATGGAGTAGCGATCGGGGCCGCGGGCTTCCTGGTGGCTTTCCGAGGTTTCGGAATGGGTCCAGCGGCGGTGCCTCTCCGCTTCCAGAGGGCTTTGGTTACGGCCGTCCTGGCCGGGCACGGGATTATACGTGACACGTGTACAAGTTATATATGGGGCGGTTATAATTATTTGGTTGGTTCGTCTTTTTTTTTTCTTGCACAATTGTTATAACTTTATTGGTGGTTTTGGTGGTGTTCTTTCTGGTCTGGTGTGAAAAGAATTCGGCACGATTTTAATATATTTTTTTTCTTTTGTTCAGCCGCCACGTGTTATAAAAATTTCCGCCGACCGACGTTTTACTTTTAGTTGCATCCGCACGTTGCAGTAATTTTTAAAAGAGAAGAGCCTTTTAGCTGAGATCAGCTCCCTTTTATACCTCGTTGTGCACGCTCGAACCGCCGGATGTAAGCGGGGACTACAAAGTTGGCTGCGTTTCGAAAGCTCCGAAAGCGATCTATCGCTAACCTTGAGCATGCTCCGTTTGCGTAAAAGCTTAATTTTTTTTGGAGGCTCCGCTTTTTTTTTGCGTGCTCAGATGCACTGCTTTGTGTACTATTCGTCCGTTACAGCGCAGGCGACAAATTTGTCGCAAACGATTAGCGCTGCAACGCTATATTTTTGTACGTGGCGTGCTGACCATTACAAGTTAAGGGTACAAAATTTGTTTTGCATTGATTTATTATGTATTATGTTTTTTTTTTTTTTGTGTTTTATTTATTTTTTTTTTCTATTAGAATTTGTAATTATTATTTGTTATTTTCTCTTTTGGTTTGTTGGCAACAATAATAGTAGGCATTAAGGCAAATCAATTTAAGCTTGCGCTCATCTGACATGCTTGGTTTTCACACGTGCAGAAAGCTTGCTCGGTACCGCATGTCAGAGAAGCTCAGCTTACGAAAAGCAAAAGCAACAGATAAAGAACAATGTTTTTTTTTTCACTTACTTGTGTCCCACGTTGGAAAGCTTTCCATCGATGCTTGGGGTGCTGTATGTGTAGGTGTGTAGTTTATATGAGCTTTATATGCATGTCTTCTGCTCTTCAGTTACTTGATCTCTGCCTTTATTAATTTAATTATTGATTTATATATGTAGATAATGGGCTTTTTTTTTTTTTTTGGTTACTTTTACACATTATCTTTCTGTCCAACACTTAAAAAAATTGATGATGGCCAATCTTTGGCCGGCAAGTAAAAGCTTTTCGCTCTCACACCAACAACCACAACACTCACTTTAAGCTGCGCTTATGCTGCAGCGATTTGGATTTATAGATATGCTGCATCTGCAGAATCTTAATGGGTAAGCACTTATAAGTAATTTGTTGATTCAAATTACTTTTGGGTTTAGGGGCACAACAAAAAAATTTCAGACGCGTGTGGCACAGAAAAAAATTAGGGGCGCCGGTTCGGCCACGGGTAGTGATGCACTGCTGTCAGCGGTGCAGAATCCACATCCAAAGCTTCGGCTCTAAGCTTTGCGCAAACGCAGCTGAGCGCCAGTACTACCGCCGGTAATTGTGTGCCCATGGAAAAGGCCCAGGGATGGCACGGTGAGGGAATGGCGCCAAATTTAAGTCCACTGGTTTTTTTTTTTTTTTTCCTTGGCGTTCTTTCTCCCCCACACCTGAAGCGGCTGCGCCAACACACGTTTCGCTGGTGTGGGGTTGATTCGGACTTTTAAGTCAAAATGCTAGGAAGGGGATTGGGACTTTATTATAAGACACGGCCATTGAGGCAACTGCGGCACATACCTTATAACTTGGTACAAGTCAACGCTTGTAAGATCGCTGCCGCGATGGCCTCCAATGTAGAGTTGGGTTGCTTTTTCCCTTCTGCTGGTGGCCACGCCTCAGTGCTCAAGATGTGGGAATCTCGGAATACTTGGCGGATTTAACCTCTAACGTTTGGCGGTGACCAACGTGGAGGGGTTAAACTTCTTTGCTAAAACCACGAGGCGAAAAAGGCTGCAGCCTGCCTCCGCCGGCTCTTTTATAAGCAGCAAAAAAACGAAACAAAAAGCTTTTCTTTTTCGAATTTTGAATTTCTGCTTCTTTTCTCGAGAGAGCCAAGTGATCTAGCTCTGCAACATTTCTATGAAGGTCACTGAAGGCTGGGTGCTATGAAACTGACTCAAATTTTATCGCCCTCGATCGATATTATCGAACAAACGGAAAGGCGGTATAATTTAAATTTTATCAGTACAGCAATCCTTCCAACGGTGACCATTACACCACCCGATAATATCCCACCGTTAGACGGAATATTAGCGGGAATTAGCTTCGCAAATCTTTAGCGTGGTAGGTTCCTATCTCTTTTCCTTGCAAATTTTCCAGCAAATAGTAGCAATTTCCGAGTTTCTTCCGCACACGACATTTTACAAATTGCGGTCCAAGTTTTGTATTGAAGTTTTTCGTAAACATACTGAGTGCAAAATTACGCCGAAACACTTCTTGACCTTCTCGAAAGGATATGGGCTTGGCCCTAAGGTTGTATTGATTTTCGTTGCGCTGATAGGCCTTACGAATATTGGCTTGAATATCCTTTCTCAGTAGCGTCAACTTATCTGCTCGAGACAGGGTCGTAATAGGCTCTTCTAGCAGAGATAATTCTTTCAACAGTTTATAATCGGATCCATGTGTAATCATGTCCAAGCCAAATAATACGCGATACGGAGAACAACCTAGAGATTGATGCAACGCTGATCTTAAAGAACAAGAAATGCTTGTCAGATGTAGATCCCACTCAGTCTGATCGTGCTTTAAATACGAACGAACAGCAGCTAGCACAGAACGATTGACGCGTTCGGCAGCATTACTCTGCGGTGAGTAAAGCGCAGTATACACATGCTTTATACCTAATTCGGTGAGGAACGCATTAAAGTCACTAGCTTTAAATTGGGTGCCATTATCACTCACGATAGTTTCGGGCACACCGAAGCAATGGAAAATATGTTGTAATAAAAATTCTTGGATGACCTGAGAGCTAAACTTTTTCATCGGTTGTAGCCAGTGATATTTACTAAAGTGGTCTAACACGATCAGTAATCCAATATGCCCATTTTTACTACGAGGATACGGCCCAAGTAGGTCAATATACAATTTCTGAAAGGGTCTACAGGTTGGGGTGTGCGTACCCATCAAAGGACGTGTGCAAAAGTTGAGAGCTTTAGTCTCCTTGCATGTATCGCATTGTCGAATGTAATCACGCACATCTTTAGCCAAGCCAGGCCAGAAAAGATAGCGACGCACTTTTTCGATAGTCTTTTGCATACCCGCATGAGCAGACGTAAGACTATCGTGTACTTGTTTGAGAACACTAGGTCGTAGTTGCTCGGGGACCCATAATTTCCAAGAGAGCTTATCGAGTGAATCATTGCCAACGGAAGGTTCTGTTCGCATATACAATAATTTACCCACAAGTTTCATATCCGGGAATTTCGATGAATTCTGGCAAAACTTGTCTATCAAAGACTGATAGCTATCAGAGAGAAAGGCATCTGACTCGAGGTCTACTATAGGGTTCATGTCCAAAGATGACACTGCGTTTTCAGAAACACGGGATAATGCACCAGGCACCAGATGGTCTTTTCCTTTACGATGTGCGATGGAGAATTTATACTGCTGTAGTCGAAATATCCAACGAGCTAGTCTGCCAGATACATTTTGCTGTCTCATGAGCCAAAGCAAACTGGAGTGGTCCGTCACTACCTCGAACTCTTGGAGTTCTAAATAGCATCTGAATTTCTCAATTGCTAGAATCACGGCTAGCCATTCGCGTTCCGTGACACTATAATTACGTTGGGCTTGGCTTAACTTTTTGGACATAAATGCAATAGGCTTCTCCTCATTTTCATCGGACAATTGCACTAGCACAGCGCCTATACCAAAATCGCTGGCATCACAATGTAGAAAAATTTTTTTTTAAATCGGGATTCGTTAATATTGGTGCGGAGGTTAAAATCTGTTTTAAGTTGGTCATCGCCTGTTCCGCTTCGGTAGTCCATACAAACTTCTTTTTAGTCGACAGTACGTCGGTAATTGGACAAGTGCGGTCGGCGAAGTTTTGAATAAATCTTCTATACCATCCACAAACTCCAAGAAATCCACGGACTTGCTTCAGATTCTTTGGTTGGGGCCAATTGCGAATACACGAAACTTTATCCGGGTCGGTATGTATACCGGTACTACTAATAACATAACCTAGGTAGTTGATACTTGTTACGCAAAAGTGACTTTTGGCAAGATTTAGGGTAATTTTTGCTTTCCGAAACTGCTCTGCGATTCTGACTAATATAGCAAGATGCGACGAAAAATCTTCGGACACTATGCACAAATCATCTAAATAGCCAAACACACAGTGTCGGAGATCTGGCGGAATAATATCATCCATCAGACGACACATCGTAGAGGGAGCGTTGCAAAGGCCAAAAGGCATGACTTTAAACTGGTAAGGCAGTCAAAGGCTTGGATTCTGGGCTTATCTCAATTTGCCAGTACGCATCCTTTAAATCGAGTTTTGAGATTAGATTTGCCTTGGGTAATCGGGAAAAGATGCCTTCTATACTGGGTAGTGGGTATGCATCCTTTTTGGTTGCCTCATTCAGTTTACGAGCATCTAGGCATAAGCGGACTTTGTTAGGTTTTACTACGAGACGCACGGGTGAACTCCAGGCACTCACGGAAGGTTCAATAACATCTAGTTTAATCATGCGGTCTATTTCCGCATAAAGTAACTTCTCAACGGCTGGACTCACTGGGTAGAATCTTTGTTTTACCGGCCTCGCATCTCCCACCTCAATATGATGCTGAATAAGCGTAGTTCGACCTAAACCTTCAATAGCATTTGGAAACATTAATTTAACGACCTCTAACTATTGTAGCTGTTGGGCGTTTAACGGATAGCTCGCAGTGTCTGCAGCTCGAACTTTGCTAGAGTCTCCTTCAAGGGAACTTATAATATTCGGAGCGAGAGCAAAAGTTCTCCAAAAATCATGTCCTAGTATAAGGTTCTGCGTGATCGAGGGAATTAAATAGAGCTTCATAGATTTCTTAGCGGACTTATATGTCATCTCAATGTTTAGAACTCCCGTGATCTTCTGACTTTCTCCATCAGCAGTTCGGGCATGGGACTTCAAAGGTCTAAACTCTTTGTAGTTTTTGAAGTCCTTCAAGGCCAGTGTCGAGCCTATGCAGCTTGTATTAGCTCCTGTATCTAACTGTATTTCCGGTTTTGCTTTACATTCCTATAGAAATTCCTAAGTCTTAACGTACGCTTACTATATTGAGGCACTATATCATTAAATATTCGATTCCTTACGTTTAGATAATTTTCTAACCTTTCGTCATAAGGACGATAACAAAGAGGAACGGCGTCAGGCTTCACAGAGGGCTTCGCTTTCTCCAACCAAAAAGTGGGATCAGTTCCGTCGGAGTGCGGGTGTTTCTCCGGAACCGACAAGGATAGCGTTAAGCTTTCGGGGGCATCCGGCTGTTGTTGGGTGCACCCGATCGACGGTTTTCCGACTGTCGTCGTAGACAGTTTTTACATTGGGGCTTATAGACACTCGGAGCACCACATCCATAACAAAATATGCGTCGATCGGACAGACAATTTTCCCAAATGTGACCTACTTCCTCACAATTCCAACATTTCAACTTGGCGTGGGCCATACGAACCGCGGCTAATTCCCGTTCGGCGATGTCGGCATCTTCATCTGCATCGTGGTCTGGGTCTTCTAGGGCGTATACTTGACGGCGTTGAAAGGGTTTTGGTCGAGAACTATTTTCCGAGCGGCAGTTGAGCTCAAAAGTGAGATTCTCACTCATTTGAACTAATCGTCTTAAATGTCCAACCGAATGAACCGGCTGATATAGCAACTTTTCGCGCGTCTCCGGAAGCAAATTGTTTTTTAAGATCTCTATCAACTCTTCTTCATGGATACGTAATGCCGATTTATCGATTAAAGAGGCCACAGCCTCGTAAAAGGACGAAAAGGCTTCACCATGCTTCTGCTTACGTGATCTTATGAGTTCCATACTCATGAAATCCGATCGATAATCCTTGTATTGCTGTCGGAGCGAAGCACAGACATCAGACCAGACAATCCGGTCTACTTGCTTATGGTATCTCCAATACCAATCTCTGGCTTTCCCAGCAAACAACACATGCATATGCTTGCATAAAGTGATAAAATCAACTTCTAGCGTTTCATCAGTGAGAGATTTCACGCGATAGATGAGCTCCTCGACTCCTAAGCCCTCAGCGGATCCATCGAAATGTAAATTCCATTTCGGGATGATCTCGGCGGCTTTTCGGTTGTACATTGCAGAGCTGGTAGGAGGCGGAGTTGGATGTGTAGGCACAGTCGGAGCTTGTGTCTCAATGGGAGTCGAGCGCGCACTTCCACTAAGGGATGATAACACCCGGGTCACGGACTGTTCGATCATTTCTTGAATTACCACATAATCCACATCGTTCCTACGACGGTTAATGCCGGAATGAGTAGGACGACCTCTTCTTCTATTATCTGCAGTTCTCGCGAAAGGGGCTTCGGTTTGGTTAGTGCTATTACTAGCATCCAAAGCTGAAGACTGTGGAGCACTCTCTTTATGCGTAGGCTCTTGGCCAACAGCGGAGGTAGAAGGCTGGTCTGGAATTTGACTTAAGGTTTTAGCCAAATTCCGGGTTGTTACTCTACGAGGAACAGGGATTGACGGCGGGGCCAGTTGTTTTGTTCTTGGCGAACAATTTCCGACTACTAATTTCGCGTTGGGTAAAGTAATTGGCTCTCCACAACTATGGCAGACTGAATTTTGTTCTAGCCAGGATTCTAGACAGCGCTTATGGAAAAGATGATTGCAAGGTAACAGGTAACACGGATGTGTATTATTCATTCCCTGATTACATATCTTACACAGAACTTCCTCTTCCATGACTGTACGTGGGATATCTTTGGGACTACGTTCTAAAGGCATTTTCTTTTCCTACTTTATTGAGGCTTGATTATATAATATACGTGTTCCTGGTTGCGACATTGAAGGGTAATATAAGAGAAGGACAACACAATTCTAGGACACTCTGGATCAGATGACAATTGGTTTTAGTTCTGGGTTATTTCAACTATAAATGGGAAGGCAATTAACTTGTCTTGATCACACATAACACTTGAATTATTCTTCAAGGATATGCAAAAGCATATTGATCGCTAGTTTCAGGCGATAATACAAATGAACCTGTTTTCAAGCACCGTTAAATGTTCTCTAACCATTGTTATGTTCTTTGGAGCAGACAATTTTTCCCTCATTCTTGGTAAGAAAAAGTATATCTCATGGACAAGCAGTATTTGGTATCCGTGCTAAGCCGAATTACAACAATATTCTGAAATTATTTAAGACAGTATTTTCAAACCAAATCATAGGAAATAATGCCCTCTTCAAAAACATAGAAAATAACGAGCAATTATTGTGAGAGCTTCACTCACGTGACCGACGATGTTGTTAAAGGTCACTATTTGTTCATTGTATATGAATTCCTAGTCGGAATATCTAAGGCAGAATCCTTCGTATCGTAGGTTCATATATAACAAACAGTATTCCTCGATAGGCGGAAGCTAGACTAAGCAAATCAAAAATTCGTCAGCCCCGGGAATACTTAGAAATTTGAACATTTTTGGTTTCGACTCAACACAAGGAATTTGTGCAGCACTTACAAGAACTCGCCTCCGAGTTGGGTGCTAAAACTTCCGTCGAGCACGTCGCAACGCGTTTTACAAGTTATTCATACAATGCGGCACTTAAGTGGGGGGGACACTACCGATAACTCTGAAGTTTAAAGTCGTCGTTAAACTCTTAACGATAGGGCCATCACGTTGGGCCACAAACTATATAAAGTCTATAGGTCCGAGCGTTACGATAGGGCCCCACGTTGGGCGCCAAAACCTATATAAAGTCTATAGGTCCGAGCGTTACGATAGGGCCCCACGTTGGGCGCCAAAAACTATGTAATGTCATCTCTAATTTTTATTTTTTTTTCATTACCGTTCTATTTATCTGTACCAGTCTATTGGTCAGTCCACGTCCAAAAACTATACTATACTGGTCAGTTCTACGCCAGCCGTGCGAGCGGATACGCTCTTTTTTTTTTTTTTTTTTTTGTTTTCGGGTTGTTTGTTTTTTTCCTTTCTTTTGGTTTTTTTGGGAGAACGGTTTTTTCTACTGAGGGACAAAGCGGGCGGAATCCTCTGGACCGTAGCTCTTTCGGGATGGGGTGGGTTGTTGCTGAGTCTCAGTAACGACAATGCCAAAAACGATTAAGTGAATAGACCAATTCCCTTTATAGGGGGCTGTCATCTGTTCCGGGTGCCCTGAAGGGGGCGAGGTCTGAGGTGGTAGTCGACTCTCGCATTCTATACCCTAACCCAACCATGATCATCGAAGCGCAGTTAGTCGATGATCCCCAAGCAAACTTATCCTAACTCATTATACTACCATGTCACCCAGGAACGTTACGATTTTAGTACTCCATGATTATTTCTCTTTGGGTTTATTCATTTTTCCATTCATCTTCATTACAGGCATCTGGGGCTAACCTCATAATGGGAGTTCTTAAATTTATTAGATAAGAGTAGCTTACAGATTAATTTACAAGGGTAGAATTTAATTTAAAAAAATTGAATTGAAGAAAAAATTTAATTATAAAGTTAATAAAAAATTAATAAGTGAAAATTTTAAATTTATAAAATTTTAACCAAAAAAATTAATTACAACAATTTTTACTTAGTAAAAAAAATGTTGCCAAAGAAAAAATTTTTAATTGCAAATTAACTCCTATTTAATTTAAGAAACTTACTAATTAATTTAATTAATGACGAAGTCTACGTAAACTTGAATTTTCGAAATTAATACACTTTGCATTTTTATAAAAAAAATATTACAAGTGGGCCAACCCTCATCGCAGCCACTGTACTTCGCAGGTCATTGGGCGAAGCTTGCAAAAACAGCTGTTCGCGCTGCACTTGCTTAAAAGAATGTTGGTGGGGTTGTTGGATGTGTTATAGCGGTACAGACTGTAGTTAAGGGTACAAAATTTGTTTTGCATTGATTTATTATTTATTATTATGTTTTTTTTTTTTTTGTGTTTCATTTTTTTTTTTTATTAGAATTTGTAATTATTATTTGTTATTTTCTCTTTTGGTTTGTTGGCAACAATAATAGTAGGCATTAAGGCAAATCAATTTAAGCTTGCGCTCATCTGACATGCTTGGTTTTCACACGTGCAGAAAGCTTGCTCGGTACCGCATGTCAGAGAAGCTCAGCTTACGAAAAGCAAAAGCAACAGATAAAGAACAATGTTTTTTTTTTCACTTACTTGTGTCCCACGTTGGAAAGCTTTCCATCGATGCTTGGGGTGCTGTATGTGTAGGTGTGTAGTTTATGTGAGCTTTATATGCATGTCTTCTGCTCTTCAGTTACTTGATCTCTGCCTTTATTAATTTAATTATTGATTTATATATGTAGATAATGGGTTTTTTTTGTTTTTTTTGGTTACTTTTACACATTATCTTTCTGTCCAACACTTAAAAAAATTGATGATGGCCAATCTTTGGCCGGCAAGTAAAAGCTTTTCGCTCTCACACCAACAACCACAACACTCACTTTAAGCTGCGCTTATGCTGCAGCGATTTGGATTTATAGATATGCTGCATCTGCAGAATCTTAATGGGTAAGCACTTATAAGTAATTTGTTGATTCAAATTACTTTTGGGTTTAGGGGCACAACAAAAAAATTTCAGACGCGTGTGGCACAGAAAAAAATTAGGGGCGCCGGTTCGGCCACGGGTAGTGATGCACTGCTGTCAGCGGTGCAGAATCCACATCCAAAGCTTCGGCTCAAAGCTTTGCGCAAACGCAGCTGAGCGCCAGTACTACCGCCGGTAATTGTGTGCCCATGGAAAAGGCCCAGGGATGGCACGGTGAGGGAATGGCGCCAAATTTAAGTCCACTGGTTTTTTTTTTTTTTTTCCTTGGCGTTCTTTCTTCCCCACACCTGAAGCGGCTGCGCCAACACACGTTTCGCTGGTGTGGGGTTGATTCGGACTTTTAAGTCAAAATGCTAGGAAGGGGATTGGGACTTTATTATAAGACACGGCCATTGAGGCAACTGCGGCACATACCTTATAACTTGGTACAAGTCAACGCTTGTAAGATCGCTGCCGCGATGGCCTCCAATGTAGAGTTGGGTTGCTTTTTCCCTTCTGCTGGTGGCCACGCCTCAGTGCTCAAGATGTGGGAATCTCGGAATACTTGGCGGATTTAACCTCTAACGTTTGGCGGTGACCAACGTGGAGGGGTTAAACTTCTTTGCTAAAACCACGAGGCGAAAAGGCTGCAGCCTGCCTCCGCCGGCTCTTTTATAAGCAGCAAAAAACGAAACAAAAAGCTTTTCTTTTTCGAATTTTGAATTTCTGCTTCTTTTCTCGAGAGAGCCAAGTGATCTAGCTCTGCAACATTTCTATGAAGGTCACTGAAGGCTGGGTGCTATGAAACTGACTCAAATTTTATCGCCCTCGATCGATATTATCGAACAAACGGAAAGGCGGTATAATTTAAATTTTATCAGTACAGCAATCCTTCCAACGGTGACCATTACAATATATATACATATACTTTTAAACACATCTGCTCACTTTTTTATTCACAACGACTCTTTCTCCTTCTTCAATTTGGAGATGTTATGTTACAGTCTTTAAACTATATCACTAGTAGCCTTTTACCTACATTACAAGAGGCCTACCACATGATAGCCTAGTGCCTTCGCATGGGGCATTCAGAACACCTTGGAAAGGATTCATCGAAGATATTTTGGAGAGGTCGCAGCTGATTTACGCGATTACGTTGGGAATTTCATGGAGAAAGGGATAAGCATTCGTCCGGAGTTTCGTTTTGCGTTGAGATCTGCCCTTCACCAGATATTTGTTTTCTTTTAATTAACTGGTAATTTGTGACATGGGCGAGTTCTTCTAACAAAATGTGGCCATGAATCATTCTTTACGATTTTTCTACATTATTAAAATTGCACTTTTCTACCATACACTTGACACGCTTTACGCTTATTTGGTTAGATTGGCCGTACGTTAATTTGGAGCTGCCTTAAAGTAGGCAATTGAAACAAATTTTTAATCATCACATTGGTTTAACATGCCCAGCCTAAGTAATATATAAAAGCTCATTAAAATGACATGTTACAATAAAACATAATCATAGTTAAGAGAAATTTATTCACCATGCTTTCAACATTACGAAGCCTTTTTTATACAAATGAATTCTGCATCAGATGTTGAAAATATGTCATTTTGAATAAATTGAGAAATTTACGTTTAAAGTTTTTTTTTCAAATTCAAACTGTTATATCATCGCCGAAAATTATCAAAAATCCGAATTACTTTCAACATTATAAACGCCTTTTTATATATATTAGTTCTGCATCAAATGCTTCTTGAAAGAAATTCGAGAAATTCACGTTTTAAATTTTTTTTTTTGGAGAAATTCAGCTTCTAACTGTTATATTTTCGCCAAACCTGGTCCAAAGAACTTGTGGAATGGTTCGGATGGGGCTGAGCTGAGACCACTAGGCGGGTCGCTGGTTGCGGATAGGGATCGGCCTCCCCCCTGGGTAGTTTGCTGCGAATAATACGAGATTCTTTTTAAATAAGCAATCCCGGACAAACTGCGGATACGATTACGACAGTGGTACTGACAAGGCGCCACATCTCACTCCGGGCCGGACTAAGATAGCACTCAAAGCGTGCCGAGAGTCAGCTTGGTTAGGAGCTCGGTCCGTTCTAATTAGCTCAGTTACCTGTTCTCAGAATTAACTACTTATATATTTCACATATCTTATACATAAAATTATATTTCCATTTTAGCATGCTGAGGAATATTTCTTCATTCCGTGCGAAAATTAAGACATACATTTTAAACTTCGGTTAGATATTCAAGTTCAGTTTAAATCATGTTATTCTTTCTTGCAACGATGCCAGCACCGCTGTTAACGAGCATGTATCCCGTGTACTTTGAAAAAGTTCTGAATAATGGATTATTTTATACTTTAATATTTTAGCTTTCACTGCTCTCGCTAATCAATCACAGGTATCTACTGTAAGTAAACAATAATTTTCGACTTTACAAAACTTACTTCAATTTCAAGCTGCGAAAGATCGTTCTGCTGGCGATGTTGTCTGTAAATTAGAATTTATTTTAAATATATATGCACGTTAACAGACCAGTATTTTAAATTTCGTTTTTCTATCTTACTTTTCTTAATAACTAATGTTACCAACTTTATTTTCTTATTAACACCACATTATATATTTATTAAACATTAATTCCATTTATCCACACTACAGCATGAAACTAAAATAAGAAATCAGAGAAAATTAAAATATATGAAAACGCCAGGTAGAATGAAAAAACAGAAATTTAATATTGGATCCATGCCATCCAGCTAGGGCTAGATAGTTAAAATTCAGTTTTCCAAAATAAATGCTAAAGATAGCATAGATATTGGTCAAGCTGGCAAGAGGAGCCGCTGCCGCTGCCTTTTCCATCGCGTCGGAAATACTCCGTCCGATAGGCATCTGGATTATGCTTCACCAAAAGCGTCAGGTACCAGTCGCACTGCAATTTTCAGGGCATTGTTCGGGATACCGTCTGGTCCCGGAGCATATTTATCTCCCCGCGTCGCCACAATGGCGGCTAAAGCCATAGGGCAAGTCACCTTTACAGTCTTCTGACTTCGGCTTTTCTCTGTGATCGCAGATTGCCCGAAAGCAGCTATCTTTGCTCCTTTTAATGCTGTGTATCAGTTCTGTCTTGGGTCTTCTGAGGTCCTCCAGCATACTGGCAAAGTCTGCACGGCCCCCGGCACGTTGGAAACGCCTTCTCGACAGTAAGCACGCTTTCCTTAGCTGGTTTATCTCGTCACTCACTGTGGACTCGGCGTAGCGTAAGAAGGCGGCTGTTTTCTTTCCATATGGACCCACTAGTTTTGGGTCGCGGCCGTTTTTGTGTTCTTCCACTCACAAAATGAATCGTTTAGTCATCGCTGAATGTGAAAATTTCGCAGACTTTTCACCGTTGCCGTTCTGCAAAAGGAACTGCTTAGTAGGGTAATACTCGCAGAGGGTCTGCGTGTATTGCGACAAGTAAGCTACTTCCCACCATTTGTGAAGTTTACGGCAATGCGGACTCTTCCAACAGACAGGCATTCGTCTCTTTGCTTCCCCATTCTACTGCCCGGCTATAACAGCAGCGAAATTTCCTCCAGCATCTGTTGGAACCGTCTCAGCTCCTAACACGGTGGGGCGTAACAACTGTAAAAATATATTCCGTTAATTTTTGCCCGGACAAACCCTTCGTGGCCTGTGCTAGTGTCCTTTACCACACTTGGCCACACTTTCTTTCCACCCCGCCAGCTGCAGGAATATCTCACCCTTTTGAGTCCTCCTGATCCTATTAACCACCTTCCCAAGCTCGCTAATATTATCTTCTGCTTTTATCTTGCAATGTACCTACGCGTAACTGGCCCCACCTTTTGGCGCAATAACTATGGCATCCTAATTACTGATTGAGTCGATTGAGTCCCGCATCGGTTGATGGATGGAACACCGTTTGCCATCCTCTAGCATCGCCACCAGCTACGTAATCTCTTGATCAAGGTCGCATAACACTGTGCTACGCTGCTTCGCCAGGTTTATATCTTTCTCCTCAGATTTCTCCAACGGTGGTGGTAACGCTATTACACCTACTGGATATCTAATCATCCTTTCACTCTTGCGAAAGCATCGCAGCTCTTCTTTGTTTGTCTTTGAATATTTCCCATTTTGTTGGGGCACAATTCCAAGTCGTTATTTCTGGTCGTTGTACAGTTACGTAATAATGCCATGGTTATCTTTGCATGCAAATTTTGACACCCGGCCTAATTAAAGTGAATTCAGAGCCGGATGCGCTTTAGCCAGGAATGTAAAATCTGATCCTGAACTGTCAATTTAATAACGACGTACCACAAAAACGTGCTTGCAGATTTGCCAAGCCTTAATGGGACGGAGGTGGTAGAAGCATTGCCCTAACCGTCATTCGGCAATAATTCACTACTTTTACTGATTTCCTAGAATAAGGCTACCATTTCCACAAATTCGAAGAGGATCGTTCAATGTATTAGCCTTCTCGTATTGCTTACTCAGGACAAGAATCGACTTGGTCAATGCCATCTTAATGACAAAGAAGAACTTTTTTGTCTACCAGAGGTACTTATCCGAGTACATATTAGTCGCCTCATATGACAACCTATGACTCGCAGTGGAGGTATTCCTGCGCCTTATTGGGTGTGTGATTGCTTATGTATTGCAGCGATATCTACGATTGGATGTATACAAGCACACATTCATACATACATATCTCAATATATGTAATAATACTATATATATAAATAATGCTCTGCAAGCAAAAGTAATTTACTTTTCTAAAAAAGCCTGCAAAACTTTCAAAGGGAAATTTGGCCATAAAAATAAAAATTTAACTGGCTATAGTCGAAGTCACTCGAGTAAAGCATTCTAACTTGTTTTTTTTTATGCCTATGCCCACAATTTATCATCGTTTTTTGGGAAACTATTTATTATTTTATACCCCGAACCCATTAATAATGGACTCATTTGAGTGTATAAAACTTAATGCGATATTTGAAAATATAACTACAATATATTTAACACCAAATGTAGATCGCATTCTTACTTGTTTTTATTCCAAAGTTTTCTGAGAAATCTAAAAACCGCGTTTTTCCCAATTTAACAACTGGAACCTCGGTGACACAAATATTTTGTAATTTGCACTGAGCAACGGTCTTCATTTTCTTTCCAAATATTTATAAAAGTTGTATCTTCGTTCAAGGCAGCTGACAGAGGCATGAATACATTAATCTGTATCTACAATTAAAATAGTTTTAAATAATAATAAATAATAATAAAAATGTTTTAAAAAAAAGATATCTTAATATATATCTCACCCATTGCTCAATTTGTCAAATGGGGTTTCTGATTTGGACAGACCAAATAGTTAGATAAGCGTTCTCATATCTATCAGGCGCAACATTTTCTTTTATGTTTTAATAAGTTGCCGATGCTCTCAACTACATTCACCATTCCATTCCATTCTAAGTCAAGCGTCAGGATCCGTATGTGCAGGGATTAAAAACTCCATATAAGAACAATGTTACATCTGGCATATTATATTTTAAAAATTTGTTTATACTAATTTTGGAAGGAATTTAAATCATTTACCACAAATCCGGATCAAATACACTACGCACCACAACATAATAAAGTTCGGTCGATTTTTTTTTTTTAACTTATTATTACTTCATGTAAGTGCACATATTGCAGAAGTTATTAACTTTTTGTAATGAGGTGTGTAACGCTTTGAAGGAGACTTCTCCGACCCGACTATGCAAACTAGTTTCTTAATAATAAAGCAATCTTAACGAATCCAAAACTTTCGTTTTACTGCAGGCACTACATATGTCTGAGTCGGGCAGGATTCGGGTAACTACCAAATGAACGATCGGTAGAAAGATGAAAGCTTTTAACAAGTTATCCTAACCAAACTCCACTGCTATGCGTGTTATCCGAATATTTAGGCAACAAATTATTAATTTTGACATTTGAAAGTTTATTTTTATATTAATAAACACATTATTCTTCACGAGCTAACAACTTCATTCGTATCAATTATAATGTGAACAGCAAAATCAAATGCAATGTCACTTTTACATACGCAAAATTTCAAATGTCTTATTATTGATAATTTTACGTGTAGGTTTTACATAGTAAAAAATTATGAACCATAAAAATAAACAGCATTGGCTTCTATGGTATTCTATGGAAGACAAAACAAATTGTATTTGCTGTCCCGTCTCTTAGACAACTTATCCACAAATGTATTAAATGTATTTAATTACAGTACTGCTTATTTATTCATCAAATTCTTCGACAATTAAATCTGCGATATCCAGTTCGGTTGCCTCATCCGAGATTTCTTCAATTATATCACATTTGGTGCCCAACATATCGGCAGCTCTTCTTTGATGTTGCTTTGAACGATAGTGTAACTTTAAATTCGTTTTTCTAGGAAACGCCACATTGCATATTTCGCATCTGAAATATAATTACAATAATTATAATAATTGCAAGTTGTAAATGACATAATAGTTAAATACGTAATTAATCATACAGAAATGGTCGTTGACCCGTGTGAAGGAACTCATGTTTGTTTAAGCACGATTTTGTAAGGTATGTTTTTCCGCAATATTTGCACACAAATGAATATTTCTTCGTGTGTTTTACCCTGTTGAATAATAAAAATTACAGTAATGTAAAACCAAGTCATGCCCATTACCCACCGTTCATGCCGACAGCGGGCGGTGCTCGTGAAGAAGCGCTGGCCACAATATTTGCAGGCATATGGCTTTTCTCCCTTGTGCCTGACGCGTATATGCAAATTCAGAAGATGATTTGTATAATACTTTGCATCACAATCCGGACATTCGAAATTCTTGATACCGTGTCGCAATATATGGACTTTCAAGTTGCTGTGATCTGCAAAACATTTGCCGCACTGGTCACAGACGAATTTCTTAATAACAACCGACTGTGTTCTAAGAAATTCGCTTTCGTAATCCACTGTTGATGACTGCGTAAACTCCAAGACTGATCCTTTGCTTCTTGTCTTCGCTGAACTAGGATTATTAGCGCTACCACAGCGTTCTGCCTCTGTATAAGATTTGTGTGGTTCGAAGGTCGAAGGAGCAGGATTTATAATCGTTTTGGCGCTGCTTCTGGTATGATGTGCTGCGCTTGGAGCATTCACTGATACTGAATGCATAGCCTTCTTTGTTTCGTTGCTCCATGTCAGAGAAGTCGCTTTCGTTGGACTAGGATTAGTTGCCTTCGCATGACGGTCTGCCTCTGGATAAGCTATGGATGCTTCGTAGGTCGCAGCAGGAGCTGTAACCCCTTTGAAACTGCATCTAACATGCTGAACTGTGCTTTGAGCAACTGTCAACCGTCGTGTAGTGTGGCTACTTGATATATGATACGGTTCCATATGAGTCCGCACAATCTTAGACTGCGGTTGCTTGCTACTCTTAATCTTCCAAGTAGTCATCTTTCGTTGTGGACTACAGTTCAGTGGATCCAACGTAGTCGCTTCCTCGTGCTGGCCATCACGCAGAAGTCGTTGTACGTTTATACAACGCTCTCGGAAAGCAATTGAATAGTTTAAGTCCAAAACGCAGCACGGGCAAATGTGTTTAGGCATGTCTTCACCTTCATCAAACTTTAAGCAAACATACAGCTTGTTAAAACGTCTAAACACACACAGGTGTAGATATTGTAAACAAAGTCTTACTCTGATTCCCGTCAAAGTGGCGATATTTTCAACAATCTCGCGACTTTCCTTCTCAAAGAGATTCGTGGCATTGAGATGGTAAATCTTTTCGCCACACGTTCTACATAAATGCACAGCCGACATATTTGAATAAAATACAATTTAAATTGTTATATTGGCCTAACCAAGTTAGGCAGCGGTGTTTTTTTAATATGATTCTATTATCGAAATCAAAGTGTGAATGGCAACATAACAGCTGATGCACTACAACGACGTGTGACTGTCAATGTGAGCGCATATTTTTAATTGTGGGCTCTAAATAACTTCATCCATCGTCGTTTGCACATCGAGTTCTTCTATGATCGAGTCGGGAAACACTAGAATATCGTCCGCAACTGCTATCTGTTTAATGACATCAAGTTGATTATTTAAGGCTTCGCTAGCCCTCTTCTGATGCTGCTTTGTGCGGCAATGGATCCTTAAACCCGGTTTCCGAGGAAATGCCACATTGCACAAATCGCATCTGATAAATTAAATTTGGTTTTATATGATATAATATATACTATAAATAGTATAACATACCGATGTGGTCGAAAGCCTGTGTGCAGAAATTCGTGTTTATTCAAACATGATTTAGTTAGATACTTTTTGCCGCAAACCTTGCATTCAAATGAAAAACTTCGAATGTGTCGAACTCTGTTAAAGAAAAAAAAGTGGAGTCTCAGAATTATATTTGTGCTTTTGTTTTGCATCCTCACTGTTCGTGGCGTTGGCGTGTGCTGCCGGAAAAGAAGCGCTGCTCACAATATCTGCATGAAAATGGCATCTCTCCTCGATGCTTAACCCGAATATGCAGCTGTAATAAGTATTTGGAGTAGTGCTTCAGGCCACATTCTTCACATTCAAAGTTCTTTTCGCCCTTGTGCCGCAGTATGTGAATCTGCAAGTTCTTCTGATTTGAAGATTGATGACCGCAAAGGTCACAGATGAAAACCTTTGGATCCGCCGTAGGTTTCGCATTGATTTTCTTGCCCTTCTTGCTGCTGGATATCGTATTGGTCGTAACGCTATCATTCCGGGTTGAGGAGCGGCGGGCAATGGAAGATCCTTCCATTGGACTGGAAGCAGGGGATATTTCTTCTTGGAAATCAGAAATCTCGCCGAAAACGTTATGCAACTCATCCATTGATGTGCTATTGTGTAAACTACTGGTAGGCGAATCATTAAATGTATCCGCTGCTTCGAGGTTCACCATACCCTCTGGAAATTGTCGAGTCGTTTCGACTGAAGCCGCTTGAGCAGGACTCGAATCATAGGAATCTTTACAATTCTCCGGTGTCTGCTTGCGACCACGTAAAAGGCGGCATTGCGAAGAATATTGCTGATTGGAGACCGTTGGATCGGGTGTACTCGATATGTGCTCGTCCTTTATTTTTACGCCCAACGGCCTGTTTGCACTAGCATTTCCGACAAGGATATCTTTTTGCGCCACTTTAGGTTGATCAAACTTAGCCTTGGGCTTCCCGTTCCTCAGAAATTGTTGCGTTTTAATGCAGCGCTCGCGAAATGCCATCGAATGGTAGAGCTCCAAATGGCAACAGGTGCAAATGTGTGTGGGCATATATCTTTCTTCATATAACTATAGAAAAACACATATTGTTCATTTTTCACTTCAAGGATTTGCATACATATTTTACTGAGATAAATTTTTACCCGGATTCCAGTTAGCGTCTCGATGTTAAGTAATATCTCGTTGTCATCCTGCTCGAATATATTTTTGGCATTTGGATTGAAAATGTTGTCCGCACACGTCCTGCACTGAATCGACATTTTTGCGAACGTCCTTTAATTGCATTAATATATTTGTGTAAATTCAGATCACCACCCTAGAGTGGAGCAGGGCTGTTATTTGAGTATTTTCTAAGTTAACATGTGACTGGCTTATCTAAGAGATATCGATAACATATCGTGAATAAAGTTTAAGCCTAAAATTGTTTACAATTTAAACAAATTTGTGGCTGTTTTGGAAATGGCTTATCTGCAAAATTGTTGTGGATGGCAAAACTATATTTAAGTGTAAGAGAGTTGGGAATTTTTGCTAAACTAATTCTACAATTTTCAATGGCCCATTTGTTTAAATACGGAAATATTGGCTTAACGAGATACTCAATAAATCATATTTTCTGGAAATGAATCGCCTTTGGTTTTAAATAAGGTAACCTGTTTAATTTTCAATCTCTTCAACAATAGAATCGGAAAAGTCAAAATTAACATCGCCATCGCTGACCGTTGTTATATCAGGTGCCTCCAAGTCATTTTTAATCATTTGATTAACTCTCCTCTGATGAAACTTCGTAGTGTAATGATTTTTTAAAAATATGGCTCCCTTAAAGGTCTTCTTGCACGTTTCGCAGCTAAAATAAGAATAATAATAGATCAATAATAGCCGTGGAGTGTCAAAATGCATACCGATAGATCTTTTCTCCCAAATCATGAGCCTCTCTGTGCTTTTCCAAGCTAATTTTACTAATAAACGTCCCGCTACAAAGATTGCAGACGAAGGGTAATTCCTTTGCATGGTATTTCCTTTAAATTGAAATTAAGAGCAGTCATTTAGAGGAAGAGGAGAATGTTGTTCACTTACCGTTCGTGCCGGCACCGACTGGGACTGTTGCGAAAGGCCATTGCGCAATATTTGCATACGAAGGGCTTCTCGCCTTTGTGGTGGACACGCACGTGGAGCATGAGCAGAGGCCGCGTGAAGAATTTACAGCCACATTCTTCACATTCAAAGTTTTTGATGCCCGAATGGCGCACTGCATGATCCTTCATATTGCTCAGATCACGGAAAGACCAGCCGCATTGGTCGCAAACGAATTTCTTCTCCAGTGGCGCAATACGCGGCTTATTTTTCTTGACATTTCGCATTTCATCAGGCAACTTTCTAATTACTTTTCTTGTTGCCCTTGAAATGATTGAAGGTGCCGGCGCAGGATTTGTTTTCGGACGAATTGGTTTTTCGAGAGCTTCACTTGGATGACGACAACGCATAATACGTACTCGAGGCGAAAGATGGCTTGGGGTATTTTGGACAAGGTTCTTAGGGGATGATGATACATTGGTACTTGGCGGGTAGTCAGTCGTGTACTTGGATTCAATGATCGCATCTTCTTCAGCACTAAGATCATAATCAAACAATGGATCAATAGCCAGCAGAGATTGTTTGGAAATTAAGTGGTTCTCAGCGAAATTTGATTGTTTTAAGCTCATGAAATGCTTGTGTGTCACCAGACAGCGTTGCCGAAATGCCATAGAATGGTTCAAGTCCAAATAACAACAGGAACACATATGGCTCGGTAGATGCGAGTGATAAGATAACTGAAAATGTATAAAATTTATAAACATAAAATATCTTTTAATATATTTTAAGAGCCCAACGGACTCTTAAATTACTTACTTTTATTCCTGTAATTGCTTCGATGTTTTTGCGAATATCTTTGTTCTCATGACTGAAGAGATTTCTGGGGTTGAGATTGTAAATAGGTTCTCCACAAGTTCTACAGTGAACCGACATTATTTTATAAACATTTACATTTGTTTACTAAATGCACAAATAAAATACCATCAGTGTGTACACACATATTCATCCAAAATGCACAAAAAATGACCACAATGAAATAACAGTGTCAACTGTTGCTCCGGCTTTTATGTTTGCCATTCGCCCAAAAACCACAAGCATTAATCCCATTTTTAAAACGCAGATTTTAGATTTAATTAAACCCAAAATGGAAGACTGGCGCGGTCTTTGCCGCACCTGTGGAATAACAATAAATGAAAAGATCGCAAGAGCAAAGCTTTTTGAGGAACTCAACTACCGACTAGTATCTTTAATTGAAGATATCACCGACATGTGGGCAAGTTTTCCTTAATATGCATATTTGGTATAAGTATATTGTTAAGTAAATAATTGTAGATGGAGAGCGACAGGAGCTTGCCAGAATATATATGCATTAAATGCAAATCCTTGTTGGAAGAGGTTATTGAATTTCGTGTTAGTTGCCTCGACACTCACAAAAAGCTATTGGAGGCCAAAAGACGGGCGATAAAAAATCTTAAGGATGAGCACAACATGTGTGAAGACATCGAAAATGTAAATAATACGGACTGTGTTGAACTTCAACATGCAAACTCTAAATCCAATTGCGAAGCAGTTGAAATCCAAAGACCGGAACCATCCAAGTCCAGCGCCAAAGAAAATAGAACAAATAGAAGAAGCAGTTCCAAGAAACCAAATACATGGATTTGCGAACAATGTGGCGGAGAGTTTAAATGCTCAACATATTTAAAACTGCATATGTTACGCCATTCGGGGAAAAAGGAATTTGAGTGTGATATTTGTAAGCGGCGATATTACACACATAACGAAATGATCCGTCACAAGATCTTGCACTCCAAAGCCAGACCATATTCTTGTCGCTTCTGTGACAAATCATTTCGTGGCACCAGCAGTAAGGCAGTTCACGAAAGGTTGGTTAAATCAAACCACATGCGAGTTAAATATACATTTTCTTAAATTATTATAGAACCCATACAAATGAACGCCCCTTTGCCTGCCAATACTGCGAGAAAACATTTACCTCCACGTCTGTTCGAAGAATGCACGAACGTGTTCATATTAATAATCGGAAATATCAGTAAGAAATCCATAATAGTTACATACATATTCATGTACATGTGTATGTAGCAGAAGATCGTATTAATATATAAATATAAATTATATATTGCAGTTGTGAACCGTGCGACCAATGGTTTCAGCGATCCTCTCATTTATCGCTGCATCAACGGACCAAACTGCACAAGAGTAAAATTATTAATACTTAATGGTTTTTTAATTTTTTTCAATAATTTCATTCAAAATTGGTATGGTACAGTCGCTTCTGTGTGAGTGTCAGACAATATACAGCTGATGTAATTTGTGTGAATGGTAACTTTGTTCAGTCACTTTACACTTGAGGTGTGTACGCTGTTCTTAATAAATAAAATAATACGACAAATTATGGATTTGAATTAATTGTGTTTAATCTCACGACATATGTAAAATATTAAGAATTTAGGTTTTCTCAGTTGTTTTTAAGGAAGAAGTGTCGTTTTCCGGCAAACACATTTTCATCAGTTTCTCAAGCCGCATTATGTATCGTAGAAAGATTCTGCGATTCAAAAAGGAGGATAAGTCGCAGCTGATTGCTGCAGTTAGAGTTCGGCGTCTACTCTGGGACGTGATGGATAAAGAGCACAATGATCTTACAAGCTTGAAGGCGGCTTGGATGTCCGTGGGTGCTGAGATGGGCAGAGATCGTAAGTTATAAATGATGATACTTCATTGCATATAGTTGTAACTAATAATTTGTTGCATTTAAAAAGCGCACGAATGCAAGGTTGGTTGGCGTTCATTGCGGCAGTGTTATCGTTACCATTGCAAGACGGCACACAGCCGTTCCAAGATGGATGGTGACGATATTGAGGCTGAAGCCGATCCCCTAGAAACTCCACACATTAAATGGGAGTTCGCCGATGATATGGCATTCCTACAGGAATTGTCAAAGAAAAAAAGGTAACCAAATAATTGTCAGATTTTAACTGAAATCAATATTATCGAGACATTTTCAGCTCGGATTTTGAAAGTTTCGACGAAACTCCTGCTCCCAACTCACCATTGGAAGATGATACGGAATATACCGATACAGAATACTTGGAAGGCGCATATGACGAGAACAATGGCATTGTCAATGACGATGTAGATGCCAATGACACCATTGACGATGAACTCGAAGACGATGTCAGTATTTTTAAACTAAAAGTCGCATTTGTAAGCTTTGCATTTAAATCCATAATTTGGCGTGTATTTAAATATATTTATTATTTAGGGAAAAAAACAACCAAAGAACATAATGAAAGATGACGTTTGCAGAACATGCGCGCAGCCGATTGAATCTACCACAGCACAGAATTTATTTAATTCAGAAAATGATATTCTGCTGCAAGTTAAAATGGTGACAGAACTGGTTGTAAGTTCGAGAGATTCGTTTTTTAACAATAATTAATAATAAATATATACCTTTCGTATTCAGCTAAATCGAGAAGAAGACCTTTCGGACTTTATTTGCCAACAATGCCTGCAAAATCTAAAAATTGCAGTAGAGTTTCGCAGAGTTTGCATTGAGGCACAATCACAACTCCTCCTCCAAGTACAGGTCAAGGAGGAGGCGGAACAAGATATACTAACATATCCAGAGTCACCTACACAGCACATTATTCGCAGTACAGACTTTGACATGGAAGATGAACAACTGGAAGAATTTGTCAATTCAGATAATGAGAACTATTACGAAGAAAAGGTGGAAATCCAGCCGCTACCAACGGCTACACCATCAGCACTAATCAGGAAAACGTATAAAAGGGAGCCGAGGAATCAGAAATACCAGTGTCATCAGTGTGGATTGACATTTACCAATCAAGATCAACTGAAGATGCACATGCATCAGGTGCATGACGTGCAGCTCCAAACTAGGTGCATTTTCAACATGTATAAATATGTATGGAAATAATATAAATGATTTCAGATTTGTCTGCAAGCATTGCGGACATGATTTTAAATATTCTGCTCCACTCGTTGACCACCTAAAGAGCATCGGAGTACATTTTGGACACAGCTGCGAGGAGTGTGGGCAGAACTTCCACAGCAGGCACTTTCTCAAGAAGCATAAGAGACGAATTCATGGGCTGGCGGACGAGCATATTTGCCACATATGTGGAAAAAATTTCACCACTGGATTTAATCTACGCAATCACATTGTTCGCCACACTGGCACTCGACCCCATAAGTGCAAACTATGCAGCGCAGCCTTTTGTACAAGTGGCGAACTGAATCATCATAGGCGCACTCACGACAATGTGCGTCCGTATCCGTGTCGTTATGCTTGTGGCAAAACATTTCGCCACTGCAGCAATCGCAGTACGCACGAGAGGTGAGAGCAACTAAAGTTAAAATCGACTTCAAAACATACCAATATA
The DNA here is from genome assembly GCA_035041335.1 of Drosophila crucigera. Lineage (NCBI taxonomy): Eukaryota > Metazoa > Arthropoda > Insecta > Diptera > Drosophilidae > Drosophila > Drosophila crucigera. The sequence goes on along the minus strand of JAWNLG010000006.1, from coordinate 121,916 downwards.
ACAACAATTTGAATCACAGAATACACATGGCTGGCAATCTGCGTCCGTTCCAATGCGAATATTGTGATAAAACTTTTGTGACGAAAGGCGACTGCAGAGCCCACCAAATGATTCACACAATGAGCCGTGATTTTAGGTAATTTAAAAAATTAAAGCTGCCACATTTTTTTAACATTTCTCTAATCTAATCTATTTCGTAGCTGTGACGTTTGCCAGCAGAGTTTCAAGCTACAGAAACATTATCTGCAACACTTAACGACCAAGTCCCACAAAAGGGTCGAAGATCATGTTAAAGGAACAAAGAAGAGTGATTAGTTGGAGCCGTGACATACATATTAAGATTTCGATATTTTGAAAAGTTATCATTTGAGATGCTCTGAACAATGCGTTTTAACAAACTTTAAGTCTTTAAATATTTGTATACCTTGGAGAGAATATTATAATTTTGTCTTTATTGTTTTATTTTAATGAAATCTATCTTTCATATTACCAATTATTCTGTTTTACTTTGTCAATTCGAAATATTAGAAGCGTCGGAATATAATTCTGTCGGTGGAACACTTATCAAGATATACTGACATTTAGGAAAAAATTGTATAACTAACTTTAAAATAGTGGGGGATATTGCATATATATATATATATGTTTTTATCGATTTCATTTCGTGTCAGTGTATATAAAAACACGTACATATGTTTGTAAAAATTGAGTATATCTCATAATTTAGTAGCAAAAATATAAAATCTGAAATGCACGCTGTTGTTACGCTTTAAGGATATTAAGTCACGCAAAATTAAGAGAGACGATTTTAATGATAGTATCTAATGATCGCCGCTTCCACTACCGTTTTGCTTGGCGCCATCGCCAGATGCTATAAATGAGGTGACATCCAGTTTGGTGGCCAGAGCCAAGATCGTGTCCTTGGCTTCGCTGCTATTTTTCACAATTAGCACACTGGGATCAATCTCCAAAATGCGCGCCAGCTTGCCAAGTTTCTCATTCTCCAACAGACGAATAGCTCGCCTGTTGAGGGCTTTGATCACGGGGACATTTAGCTTGCAATTCATACTGACAATTTGGCTCATGAGCGTTTCCTGGGTGACAACGCCCAGTACACTGCTGCAAGATGATTAAGCAATTAGAAATAAAACGAAAGCTGACAGACAGTAGCTAACATACCCATCATTCTGATCGATCATGGCCAGCTGTTCCACATGGTGCTGCTTCATCAAGGCAATGGCATCGGCAAAACTTGCGTCGGACTTGAGTAGGGCGATTGGAGCTGGCAGCTTTAGCTGCGATATGGGCACATTCCACCACCAGTGACCATGCTCATTCACCGGCTGCTTGAATTCGCGCGCCTCCATCCAATTGTCGGACACGAACTTGGTCATATAGTTACGAATGCCGTCGGGCAAGATAACCACACAACGCTGGCCGGGCTTCAGGCTGCGTGCTTGCTGCAGAGCTACGTGCATGGCGCCACCGCTGGAGCCGCCGCAGAGCAGGCCTTCCTCGGCATTGAGGCGACGACTCATGGGAAAGCAGTCGATATCGTAGATCTTCGACCACACATCGATCACATTGCCATCAAAGACAGTGGGTGGAAAATCATAGCCAATGCCTTCCACCTCATAGAACTTTACATCAGACTTGTTCAGCTCGGCGGGGCGGGCCAGCACCGACCCATATGGATCAACGCCGACAATGCGGCAATTCGGAGCCTGCTCCTTGATTTTGCGCCCAAGACCGCTAATAGTGCCGGCTGTACCGGCTGTGGCCACAATCATGTCCACCTTATTATCCAGCTGCCAGAGTATTTCCGCGGCGGTGCCGTCATAGTGCGCCAGCGGATTGCCAGCATTCCGATACTGATCCAGCACAATCGAATTGGGCGTCTCGCGCTGCAGCTGCTGGGCCACATAGATGAGACCCTCCGGCGAATCGTAGGCAGCCTCTGTGGGCGTACGAATTATTTTGGCACCCAACGCACGCAGCGCATACACCTTCTCATTGGACATCTTTTCGGGCATTACAATGATGCATTTGTAGCCCTTAACTGCACAGGCCATTGCCAGGCCAATGCCTGTGTTGCCAGACGTCGGCTCTATGATGGTGAATCCTGGCTTCAGCAGACCTTTCTCCTCCGCATCCTGAACCATGCGATAGCCAATACGATCCTTCACTGAACCGCCCGGATTCAAGAACTCGCACTTGGCATCTAGTCAACAGGAATATTTTATTATTTCGTATCAGTTCATAAAAAGAATTATAGTGAAAGTGTAGTGATAAACGGCACACGTGCGAAATATATGTGGAATAAGTATAGAGTCAATTAATTAATGTTAACAATCTGAATCAGAATCAGATCAGAATATTGTCGCATACTCACACATCTCACATTGAATGCCCTCCTTTGCTGGTATGGAATTCAGCCTGACCAGGGGAGTGCAACCAATTACTGACAGGATGTCTGGAGTAATCTTTTGGCGGTGCGCAATGCCACGTTGCGTGTGCGGCGTCTGGTCCTTGGTACCCAGATGCCATGTGCACTTCGAGGGCTTTCCGGGGTCTACAAAATCGGCCGGACGTACGTAGGTTTTACTCGCGGACATGTTCGTCGATTATTTAAGACTGATTGAGCAAATTTGCAGTCTGCCTGTAAAGAATCGTTTAGTGAGTTGTCTGGCTCACACCATCTGGCAGATTGTCAGGGGTCAACGCAGGCATTGAAACGAGCTGCTTATCAGTGATGTTGTGCTTTCATATTCTAAACAGTTTATTGTGAAATAAATTTGGACTTATACACATGTTCACATACATATCTACATATTCAAGTATAAGGCCAGAGAGGGTCAGAATTTGTTCTTTAAGTTTGTAACGCATTTAAAGTCACGTTGCTCGTATCTGTTACTCCAGCCATACCTGGCTACGAACATTACAGTGTATATGCAATGGCCAACACGTGATCTAAATCAATTAATCTTCAACAAGTTTTTTTTCGATTTGATGCGAAGATAACCGGCATGCAAATCAGTTTTAAGTACACTCAACTTATCATAAAAAATGGGTGCACATTTTTATTTATTTATCATTTTATATTTTTATGTGTGATAATATGCGGTAGTAAAATTACCCGTTGTATATTTTTAATCAATGAAAACAAACCTCAAGTTATAATTTCACTACAATAAAATGGGACGTGATAGATAACGCCTCGTTGTGGTTTCTGCAAATATATCATTGACTTCTCTGCCATGTGCCTAATGTGTATGTGTAAAGGCATGTTGCGTATCTTTATTGGTATTGGTTAGTAGTGCTGTAAAATGTGAAAAAGTGCTGTTAAATTTGAAACCACTGCGGGTGTTATTTAAGGTTTTTGTCAAAGAATTGTTTATCCCATATAAAAGTCATTTTACTCAAACGATTTACCGGCAATAAAATAAATAAAACACATTTTGTTTCTGCTCTCCCACTGAGCATACGCGTCAAGATTTCAATGCCCAACTCTCTCTCTCTCTCTCTCTATGTATTTTTTAATTACAAATTGAATTTCGACTTTACTTGAAATTGCCCTGAATGTATATATTCAAAATATTATACTGTATGCTAAGTCATCATTTATAAACACATTTAGCACTCAATTTTATTTCTGTTTGTTATTCCCAATGAATATTCATAATAATTTACCTCATATACTTATCAGATTTACGATCGTTGTCTTATCGCTAACCCTACTCGTATTCCTCAATGAATAGTAAACAAATTAAATTTATATTTATACATTTTTTCCCCCTCGCAACAAAAATTCTATCAAATAATAAATGAAAATAGCCATTAGCTTAATCTTTGGTCTTTTGGTTTAAAAACACGAACCATTTTTTTTATCAAGAGTGAATTATAAAAGATTTGGCATTTTTACTTGAGTTATATTAATATACAAAACATTGCCATTTAGTTTTGGGCATCCATTTCTTTGATAATGTTAATTATTCATTAATATACTTTCGCACCTCCCAGTTGGTTACAAAATCACCATGATTCCACTCCGGATCTTCCATATGATGCAATTCCATATTGGGTAGGGCTATCACTGCGGCCATAGTATCGTTATCCCCGTACCACAAATGAGTTTTGCTGGTTATCAAGTTCATTGGGTAGTCTGGTGGTATTTTCGAATCGTATACTTTCATATTTTTCTTTTTACCATAGTCATAATAACGAAAGTGTCGATACTGTTGCTGTTAGCTGGTCGAAACGCCGACGGCACCTATATCTCTATGGAGACATACATATAATATTTAGTAAAAGTTCAACAGATACTTTATAACTTAAAAGCGACTAACCGTGTTAGAGCTTCCATCGGGGCTGGTGTCATACAGAATGCAGCAGTAGCTGGAAAATCTTGAATCCTGCACATACGCGTTATAGGATAAGGCCAGTACGAAGTCATTATATGGTAGAAACTCCTGTAAATAATAGCGAATAGGTGTTTTGATATCCCAGATATGATCCCAGTGCTCGAACCAACGATTGAACCATGTTGTTCATGAATGCCACTGGAGCCAGCATTTGGGCATGACATGAGCGTAAAGAATACCGTTGTGCCCTGGGAGTGACCTATATAATAAATGGACTTGTGCCCTGTCCGTTGGTTTTCAACGCATAGTCAATCACAGCTGAAGCGTCAGAAATAAGGATGATCCGTGGACCTGGTCGTGTGATTCCTGGAGTAGGTTTTCCATCGAGCATTGCCCAGCCACATATCATAGAAAATCATCAGCTAGTTGAAAAGCCAGGGCATTGTCAGGGCCCATGGATATCCAATTGTCGGAGCTACCAAATAGACCATGCTGTATAGGTACTATGGGTCGATTCTCCATCTGATTCTGCAGCTTTTGTGAATAGGGAATGCTAAAAAGTCCAATTATGTAACCATCTTCGGTAGTCACAAAATGACTCTCTACCGGATACTCATGTTCCCTAATGCGACCATCCTAGGTACACATATCTATTATAGCTATATATGGATTTCGATTTATTCAATACTGCTTACCGTTTTAAGCGCTGGGTTCAGCTTCAAACGATCTTCCGGATCATTTAATTGCTGATAAAAATCACAGTCTTCAAATACACTATGTACCAATAGAGGTGCCTTGAATGCCAATCCAAAGACATACGAATGCCAAAAAAACGTTAAGACTTCTAACCATTTCGAAACAAGAACAATGAACGGAAAAAAAACAATAGCGCCACTTACATACTTTATCGAAATCGTTTGTTTAATTCTAATGTACCTAATTGATAAATTAGATAATTATTACAGTACATTTGAAAAATGGCGGTATTATTTTGTCGTTAATTTTCTTTCTTTTTCATAATATTTAATTTTGTAATTATATTTTTAATTAAGTTTAAATAAGTTGAAAACGATAAATAAAATTATGGTTTTTTGCTTCTCACCTTTTTAAGAGCCTTCTTCCACTTTTTAAAAGGTATATGAGTTTCTTAAAATTACAAATTTGAAAAACGCACATTTTGAAAATATGTCTTGTGAGAGTGGTGCTATAATTTTTTCATTTCCGCACTTCCGCTGTATACCCGCTTCAACAGCGCACTCGAGATGGAATACTTTTAATTTGATAGTTCTCGCCGATCTTGAGCACAGCCGTCATGCCCTGGACCGCATGGGATTCGATGTGACAGTGGTAACTCCAGAAGCCTGGATTGTCCGAGATGAAGCGCAAAATGACGTAGCCCAGTCCGGGTACCTGGACAGTGTCCTTAGCCACGGCAGCATAGTCGTCGGGCAGGCGCGACAGGCGTCCTTGGCGATCCAATTGGCGTATCTGAAGCAAAAGGAGTTAAGCTTGCTTTGGATTGGTCTAGCTAACTTACATTTCTCAAATCGTTAAGATTACCCAGCACGCCCTGGCCAACCAAGCGGAAGGTGAGCCCGTGTAGGTGAATGGGATGTGTGGCATCCGTGTGACTGGCCACGACCATTTCAATGGGTCGATAGGCGGGCAGGCGTATAACGTGCACACACTCGCACAGCTCCCGGGCACAGTTGCGTCCCTGGCTGGCCAACGAGCTGCGATTGCAGAAGTAGCCATCGTCTTGATACAGATGACGTCCCTGCAGCAGGGAAATTCCTGGGGGATTGTAGCTAATCTCATCGATTTGGAAGAGCTGTTCGCCATTTGATGCCTGTCGCATGCTTAGACTGGAGTAGTGCGTTAAGAATTTGGTGTATCTTGGCCAGGGGACGGGCTCCACGGAGCGCAGGGATACAGTGCCTACATCTGTGTCCTTGGTCTGGTTCGCCTGACGCAGCAAAGTGATGGAATCATTGATGGATAATTTGAATCGAAAATCATTGATGTACGTTGGAGGCTCGTCAAGTTCTCTACCCTCCCTCCTTTCCACAATGCTTCCTAGAGGCAACTCGCTGCGTGCGCCACCACGATAGCTGAGCACCGCGCCTTGGTAGAGATTCTGCTCCTGGCACTGCTCATAACCCCGGACGCGTAACCAATAGTTCTTTGCATATTGATTTGCCTCGAGCACAAAGTCAAAACGCTCCGCTGCTGTGAGAAAGAAGCCATCGGCCAGCACTGGCTCAATATCGTTGCCATCCGCGCTGATGATCAGCAGCTTGTGCTGCTCAATAGAGAACTCCACCGGACAATTGAACACACCATTGAGCACGACCCGCATACGATATCGATAGCCAGGCGTAACGCGCAGACGCTCATAGCGATGCCTGGGATCCTGATCGGGCAGCTGGCTAAGATGATTGCGTCCCTTGCCGTTGATCAGAATATTGCGCACCTGCTGAATGTTGTTGTCGTAAAAAATGTCCTGCACCATCAGCGCATGCTCCACCAGATCGTAGTCATAGAGCCGTGCATGCGGGTTCGCCTGATGGGGTTGTCGCACTATCAGATTGCCAGCCACTCCGAAGCCCCGCTGCCAGCCCTCATGGCTGTGGTACCACAGAGATCCGCTGCGATCTGCCTGGAACTCATAGCGATACACCTCGCTCGGCTGCACCGGATACTGGGTGACATGGGCTACGCCATCCATTTCGGGTGTACGCGACATGTGCAGTCCATGCCAGTGGATTGTGCTCGGCTCACTCAAGTAGTTCAGCACATCCACCACAACGGTGTCGTTCTCACACAGCTCGATAGCTGGTCCGGGCACCATTCGATTGACGGCCATAACTGGCGTGGCTATGCCATCTCCATAGATGCAGTTCTCGCCGGCACAGGCGCGTTCATCGAACTGGCAACGTTGACACTCAGCACCCAGGCGACGATAGTTGTGCACCACCAGCTGATAGTAGCAACTCTGCGTCTGGCCCTGCTGGCAGACGCGACGGCAGGGATGACTTTCAAAGCCAGCGAAACTGGATATATCCACCTGACTGTACTCATCCTTCAGGTGCAAGCCCGCAGCCAAGTACGTCACCTTATTGGTTTTGTTGTGGCGCGACCAGGGAAATGTCAGCCAGTCTGTTTTAGTGCTCGCCGACTGTTCCATCTTCAGCTGCATCTGAGCCTGGCCCAACTCCAGATGACAGCAGACAACCATCGCAACACTCAAAGCGCTTAGAAGCCAGCAACGGCTTTTACTTATAGCAATCATATCAAATTATAACCTTCAACTGCGCCCAAAGGTCTAGCGCAACTTCCGAAGAAAGTTTGGAAATCCAAGCTGGGGAGGCCTCCAAATAGTTACGCATGCGCAGCACGTTCACATAATAAAAGCTGAGCTGCATTTTATTGGCTTTTGATTTGCCAAACACAAAATACGCTCGTTTGCTATATACCCTGTAAGCCTGTATCAAGCAGGCAAATCAGTTGGAAGGCTTTAGACGAAAGAGCTTTTCAGATCATTAGATGGTAATAATTTAAAAAGTATTTTTGTAAAATTCATTTCACAATTTTAGATTACAAAATTCATTATAAATAAATTTGATTCGTGTGGAAATAAATAATATATCCAACCTATGCACAAATTAAATATGTACATAATTTTTAACGATTATTTTCGTTTGCTGTGCTTATTCGCTTTTTTTTGTACTCAAGCTCACATCGTAAATTGGAAAATAACTATAAACAATTATATATTTTTGGTAAAAATACTTTTCATTTATTTGCAGATTGCTATGAAAATTGACAGCTTATTGTTTTAAATGTTGATTATGATGATTATCAAATAATTATAGCTAGGGTGCACTAGTGGTAGACGGGGTCGGTGCCGTGCTAGCTGTGCTCATCAGACTGATGACGCCACAGGCAATTGGTGCACCGACCGACATCTCCTCGTTCTGATAGGCCAAGGCATTTGGCACGGATAGCGCGGAGGAGAACACCTCCGCATTTAGAGCCGTATTCAAATCGATTGGCTTACTGTGGATAACGACGGAGCGGCCAACGATGCCATTGAAGCCAAACAGCTGCAGGTAGATGCTCATAAATACTGCCGATATGCTGCCATCATCCTTGACTTCCAGATTACCAAGCTGCAAATAGGTCAATGGTTCAAAGTGAAAGAAAAATATTGGAAAGAATTGCTTGTCTGCATTTTTTTACATTTAAATTTATAGGTCTTATTTGTGCTTTAAATAATTGTAATATTTGTTTATACTGATATTTTTTATATCTTATAATATATTTTCTTTGTGTGTGTAAAAAAAAAAATATTCAAACAATCTTCGATTTTTCATATCGGTTAAAATTCAAATAAATAAGCATTTTACAAAAAAATCAGAAATTTTTGAATATATGTACTCGAAAATAACGTTTTCATAAAAAATAATTACTTATATTTACACATAAATTAAAAGGGATATTCGAAAACGTGTGCCCAAATTTAATGGATCGACTTATTCTCAAAATAGGTTGCAAAAACTTAAAATTAAGATTTTTGTTTTAAATGAATTGTAATTGAACTGGAGCGACTTACAAAATTGTTGGGAAACTGTCCGCCTGTGGACCTGCAGCCCTCGGTGACATCGCCGTATGTGTGTATGTGAAGGGCATGCTTTCCCGGTGGCAGCCCCGTCACATTGATAGTCACTTTGATGTCACTGTTGTAGGGTAGCTGCTGGAAAGTGATCATGCCGGCTGCAGCCGCTGATTCGCCGTCACCCACAAGCCTTGCGCCCGCCTGCCACTGGGGTACCTGAGGAAGAGCTCTCTTTTAACTCGCTTGAATCATGGCTAATTAAATGGGACCTACATAAGCGTAGCCGACATATGACGGCTGTGGATGCAGCAGGGGGCTAAGCAGTCCGGCTGCACCGATGCCACCCACAACTGGCCCAAAGCCCCCCAGTGGCACTGTCATGCGCTCGTAGCGCTTTACCTTTGTGCCGGACACCACTTTGACGTCATCGGTGCGCGTCAGATTGGCGGGCGCGGGTCGGAAGCGATCCAACAGATTTTGTGCGCTGCCAGGCACAAAATTGCTGTTAAAAACGTTAAAAAGCAGAAACGCTAAAATTGGGTTGCAACTGAGCAGCAGCATAGCGGCTAATTGCTGTCAAGCGATTTGCGGAGTTAGGACAAAATGTTGGTTAAACACTCCTCGGTAGTGCTACCGATCTCAGCGAATATTTCGGTCGAACTGAACTGAAAGCTGTGTGGGCCTGTCCAAGTCGTTGTCATTTGGATGGCTTCGACATAGTTTTCATGCCGATTGAACACGTTAATTGCCAGCTGTGGACAGTAGCTATATCACCAGAATATATCGCTAGATTGAGCCGCTGCTCAATGGCAATTGAGTGTCGCGTGTTTGATGCTTCGTTACCTTTCCAGGGGCGTAGGGTATGCCATTCAATCGGAGATCTAACCCAAATCTAAACATTGTAATATGCACGTAGTCCCAAGCCGAATTTTGATTAATGTATATACGCACATCTATATAAATTAGGCCAACTTATAAATCAGCTCAGCAAGCAAAATAGATGAGGTGACATTTTTCAAAAATGTTATCCTGAATGGTTTTCTGAAAAATACAGTAATTTCATTCGATCGGGTTCAAATTTATTTCTTAAAGCCTATGACGAAATTTCTACGCTTTGATTGTCCTTAAACTCATATTCTAAGCAGTAAATCTTTTAGTGATTATTTAAAATTTACTCCACCAACAGAATAAAAACCTTCATAAATAATTTCAGGCAATTTGAATATATACGCATAAAATTTTAAAAGAGTAAAATAGATTTTAACAGAGTTAAAACTTCAATAAATTTGAATTGTCTAAAAGTGAATAAACATATTTTAATGGCCTCAAGCATAAATCTGATATTTTAAAGAACAGGTTTCTAAATTTGTCTTTATTTTTAACTGTATCGTAAGTATTGTATTTTTAAGAAGTTTTTTTTAAGTGAATCTTATCTTTTAGTATATTTTCTATATACAACAATTATGAAGCACGTGCTTGGAATGTTTTTTATTTTTAAATTGTTGTATATAGAAACAAAAGTTTCAGAAATTAAATTTTTAAAATATATTAGTAATTTTAAGGGCGTTCAATTTTATGCTCTGATGTTTTCAAACATATTTGAATATAAGCTTGTAAATTGCACAAATTCTAAGATCTCATATTTTTAAGCAATTATTTTTAAGTTATTTTATGTTTTAGTGAAGTTTCTGTGTAAAATTATGAAATAAGTCTCAGAAATTATTTATTTTGCTGTATAAGAAATGGAAACTTACTGAAATTAACTTTTTTTTTTTTTAATTTATTAACTATTAGGTTTTCAAACACATTTAACATAGCTTTCTGAAATGGCGAGACTTGTAAATATAAATTTGTTTGAGAAACTATAAAATTATGAAACGCAAGTACGTTAGGTACTTTGCTAACAGCTTATAGCTTATCAACAGATTAGCTCCCAGTTGGTGACGTCTCTGCGCGATAGGAAAACAAAAACAAACGCCAAACTAGATTAGCCAATTGAAAGTAAAAACGCCACCTCAAATATTAAACGCGATGTATGATTTTATATTCGAGATGACGAGGTTTTTCTATATTTTTAATTTCTCCCTACTAACAATTAACATATGAATTTATGGGTTTTGCAGAACATGTTAAATTAGGTGACAGACACGTTGTTGGGAGAATAAAAAACATTGAAACATTCTATCGTAAATAAATATTAGTTACATTAAGGTAATAAGTATAAGCGGCAGATAAGTTCAAACTCTGACTAGAATGGATTAACGGAAGGCGCCGCGTTGATTGTAGTGATTGTAGCCGCCGCGTCCGCCGCCACCACCACCACCACCATTGTAGCCACCAGCGCCACGCACGCCAGCTTGAGGATTCCAGCCAGTGCCTTGGACACGTCCACTGCTGTTGATCCACTGCTGCTGATCCATGTTTTGCTGCTGCTGTTGCTGTTGTTGGTACGGCTGATTATATTGCTGCGGCTGTTGCTGTCCTGGCTGTTGCCAGTTTTGGCCACCACCACCACCGCCGCGACCTCTATTGCCGCCACGGAAATTGCCGCCACCGCCACGGCCTCCTCCTCCACCACGGCTTCCTCCGCCGCCGCCACGACCGCCAGGTCCGCCGGCACGCTGCTGCTGCCAGGAGGGCATCTCTGGTGGCGGCGGTGCGTGCTCATTGGCACGTCCACCACGATCCGGCACGTGGCCAATCACATGTTTCTCTATCTTCGACGCAGTGTTCTGGCGCACATTCGCCGAGCTCGTCTTCTCAATGATGGCCAGATCCCTGCGAGCAGCCAATAGTGCCACAATATTAGTATCCTCTCCGCCATATTTGAGTTTCTCAATCTCCTTGAGATTACGCGGAACACGATCGCCAATCTCTTTCTGTTGCTTCTTCATGCTCTCAGACCACTGAAAACTCTGGACAGTCGCCTCCAGGCGCGTCAGCATCATCTGACGCCGCAGATTGTACTCCTCGTCCAGATCCTTGTGCATAGTTTCGAGTACACGCCATTGGACATCAGTCAACGGTTTGTCCATGCGCATTAGGGGCTCACCAAGCAGCGACTGCTGACTCTCCTTCAGTCGCTGCTCCAGTTTGGGAGTGAGCCGCTCGAACAGCAGCTTTGCATTGATGTTTTTGGGTAGGTCACCCAGTTGAAGGTCAGCAGTCAGCTGCGTCACCGCATGCTGCAGATGCGATTCAGTCTTTGATTTTTTATTGGGCGGCTCGTTTGGCTGCAGTTTCATTGTCATCTTAGTGGCCATCAGCTCGGCGGTGAGGTAATCGAGCAGCTGCAGCAGGGAAGCACGTGTCTGAAAGCGCTCCGACATAGGCCCAGCCACAAACTGTTTGTACGGACAGCCCAGCTCCGTGAGCAGCAGCGACAGCTCGAACGCGAAATCATTGTTCTCCTTGCTGCTGGATGCGATATGTTCGTCGGTCTTGCGCAGCAAGTGCAATTGATTGGCCAACCAGTAAATCAGTTCGCGCAAGCCAGCGCTGCCAATGCCACCGTCCAGGGCTTGGCTCAGTGCCTCCTGCTGCACGTTTTTATAGCCAAGTGCGTCCAGAGAATCTACTATATCCAATTCGAGATCCATTGCCGGCTGTTCTCTTTTTTGTTATTTTTTTCCGGCTCTGTATATTATTTCTCCGACTGCTGGTCACACTTGTTTAAATGTCACAAAGAGGCAAGCTCCGAATACCCATCTCTAATAATTTTGAAAAGTAGCTGAAGCCGTTATTAAAGCTTATTATCATTATAGACGTTTATTACGATTCTGAGAAGAATTTGAGATTTAATTTTATTGGTTTTTCTTGAATGTAACTTCATAAATAAACAGGTAGAGAGACTCATCGATGTCTAAAATCGATTCATAATTGCTCAACTATCGAGTGAGTAGCTCACGGATGGATCGAACTGCGTTTTCGGAAACGCACCGAATTATTATCGCTTTTATTTGTAATCGAAGCTACCTGTATCTTATTGCCAACGGCTGTTGATTCAAAAAATAATAAGTAAATATAAAATATATTTCTCTCATTCCCATTCAATCCCGCTTTTTAATACGGCCACTTTCTTTCTTTTAAATATATTTTTATTTATATGCATTCATATAACTTAATTTCAAGAAGAAGCAGCCTCCTAGGGGCGCATGTTTCGAAGTGCAAAGGACATAGAAGACCTCAACCCAACAAAGATCCTCGTATTCGTGCGAGAGTTGGGGCTGATGGAAAAGCTATAAGCTCAGAAGGGGGCACAATAGATCAAATAGGTCGCGGTGCAGCTTTCCCCCCTAATAATAATAACTTCATTTATTGTAGTTTATCAGTTTTAATATAATTTAAATATATATATGATTTCATATTTTTAAGTGTAGTATATATATTTATATATAGTTATATGTATATACACATATTTATATATATATATATATACATATATACATATATATATATATATATATATATATAAAATGTATATATGTATGTATTTTTTTGTAAAGCAGGAAGTTTTAGGATTCGCAAGTGTCGCACCTTTGGTGCCACAATTTTTACACTTGTTTTTTGTTATACATACAACACTTACATATGTACTTAAAATGAACACACACATTTAGCTATTTAATGTATACAATCATAATCGTAATCGTAATAATATTCAGTTACTTCATGTCTTCCAAAAAGTCTCTCAAATTAATAGAAACAAGAATGCGACTTACGCACAGAAATTTGTTGTTTGCAAACACAAAACAGTTTTAAAAAAATATAGGAGGAAATTAACAAAATACAAAAATATTTCGCTGATGCTGCTGCTACGCAATGGCACAAAAATAAATTCCGCGCAAGAAGTTCCAAATCTCATTCCATGCATTGGCGCGACATGCGCCTAAGTGAAGCTATACTGATTATCAATGGCGCGGCCGCTGCACTCAGCTCCGGTTGCTGCACCACTGCCGCCACCGCCACTGCTGCTGCTGCCAGCACCACCACCACCACTGCCACCGGCGTTCGTGTCGCCGCCGTGACGTGCCGTGCCAGCGCCCGGATGGGCAGCCTGAAGTGATGCATTCGACGCCCGTAGATGCGGCTGATCAAGGAATCCTTGACCCGCCGGTGGCGATTGGTGAACGGTCAGCGTTGTAGGATCCAAATGAAAGTAGACTTGCTCCGGAAAATAGACGTGTGTTGGCTCCTGTGGCAGTTCGATTTCGTTTGTCTTTAGGCGAACACTTAGATTCATGGTAATCACTTCGTTGCACTGTAAATGTTTAAGAATTTCAAATTACGATTAGATTTCAGCTATCCACTTAAAATATGTTTTGTGTGAGCTAACACATGAAACATTCGACAATGGAAACGAATTTAAACTGAACACAAAACAAAAATAATATACAAAAGACAGCTTACCAAATGATATGCAACAACATTTAAATTAACAAAAATTCATTTACTTGAAGTGAAGAATTATTCAAGAATTTAGACAGAAGAGAGACTGCTAAATTTCCCATTACATATAAAAGAACAAATTTAGTCGTTTCAGATATAGAGTATCCTAGTAGAATATTTTAATAGATAAATTTTCGCTCTGTTATTATTACTATCTGATGCAAGAAGATAATTATCATTGAAATATCTACCGAATGTTTTCAAAAACAATTCCAACAGAAACCCTTTGAAATTGGTTTACAATAAATAACTCAATAAATATATAGAATTTTATATTCACAGTAGACGCACAAAATCTATAATGAAGCATTATTGAAAGGCATTTTTTGTGTAAAAAGGAGAAACACTGTTTAAAACTACGCGAATTTAACTTAATGAATCCAAGCTTATTTTTATATTAATAGATATTTTGTGTTATAGGGCTCGGCTGCAGTTGAAAATCAATAACTTTTAGTTAATATGCAAGCCATGTTGCATTTGCTGTTAATCTCAGATTATTCCTATTGCTGATGGTGGTCATTGATAATTTCCGGATAATGGCAATCCTGTTCCTAATTCCTATTGATAATATGATTCATTTATGGCAATCTCTGGCAATCCCCACTTTTATAAAATGATAACGGCACAAAATCAAATAAAGGAAAATAAAAACCATCACTGACACTGAATTGACTCCAAAATTTTGGCTATCTCACATGTCTCGGCGATGGATGTCCATTGCCATTGCCATTCGCATTGCCGGAGCTGCTGGCCACGTTGCTTGTGCCACCAGCAGCAGCAGCAGTTGCCACATCGACGCCTGCCTCATGCGCTGCGGCGGCATTTGGAGCTGTTGCCATGTTGGCGGCCGGATCGTTCAGTCTGCTCGTGTGATGCACCCAATCCGTGAGCGTCACATCTGAAGTGCCACCGGACTCAAGCGGTATGGGATTGTGCCGGAAGTGCTCGAGCATCTCTTGGATGGTCGGGAACCATAAATGCTGCACTCGACACTGGCCCTTCTCCGAGATTGTCAGGCGCAGATGCTTGGCCCGTCCTTGGAAATTGAATGTGAGCACAAATTCACCGCGTCGCGTTTCGCTTTGCCGCACCAAAAAGTAACCATGACCGGCTGCCTCCGATTGCAGCACCATGCGAGCCGCCTCGGCACGTGGCAACGTACCATGGAACCAGGGAAATAGACGCATCTCAGCCGTCAGATCGGCCACATTCACATCGGATTCGTTCTCCACCAGCTCATTGCCATCAAAATTACTCGACGAGGACAAACGCTGTTCGCCCCGCCCACCCTCGGCTCGGGATGGACGCGAGGGGATTTCAGGTGGCGTGCTACTCAACTCATGGCTGGCCTGCGAAATGGCATTCACATCCGTGGCGGAATTGGGTGCATTGTTGCTGCCTGAGCCGGCGGCGGCAGTCAAGGCGCTATCCGCAGACAGCGAATTAACTAGATTTCCATTAGAGCCGCCAAGACCCCCCTGCTGCTGATATTGGGGATTCTGTATGCCGCCCAATGCACCGCCTGCACCCGCACCGCCGCTCGTTGTCGGATTGGGATTAGTGGTCACCGGCGATGTTTGCATCGCTGCCGCAATCACATCGGAGTCGAGCATTGGCTGTTGGGTTGGCGGCGTTCGCATGCAATAGCGGATGGTGGCCAGCCAGCTGCGCATGTCGTCAGCGCTATCGGCCTCAATCACATACTCCATGTTGTTGTCCGCCTTGAGCACGAACGTGTTCATGCGATCAGGCATCTCGAGTGTGGTTGTTTCGCGTGCCTCCGAGATGAGGAAACAGAAGACACCGCTGCGCGGTTTTGTCGATTTGGGGGGCGTATAAAACTCAAGCATATAACCGCCCACGGCCTTGACCAATGCCAGTCGGCATTTTTCCCATTTTTGTGTGCCAGCCGTTTGATCTAAGCTTTCGGCTGTTAAATTATTAACGATACCTTCCTTGCGACATTCCACAACGATTTTGGCAAGCTTGGTTTTGTTGCTTTGCTTGCTGCTGCCGACGCCGTCGACATCGTCCGAGTTCTTGTGAAAGAAGGCCTGCAAAAAGAAGAGCTTCTAACGTTAACCTTTGATGACCTGGAGCATTGGCCACGATTGTCCACATTGTACGCTCACCTTGCCCTTGCGCAGTCCCTTGAAGGAGAGCCGGCGCAGCAGCGACTTGGGGAACAAACGCGACACCTCGTGCTCCTCCGCACCGAAATCACTGCTTACAGCTCCGCCTCCACCATCGAAGAGGGAGCCGATGTCCGTTTTCAAATTGCTGCGTCGTCTGAAGAACTCGGTATCGTAATGCTGAGAGAAATACTCGACAAATTTGACAGCAAAACTGCGATACGGAATATTGCGTGCCACTTCCGGCGGCAGACTGCCATTGATGAAGGTGATGCATGCCTTGGCAAAGTCGCTGGCGGCAACGCGTGCATGGCGATCGCAGAACTCCTCCCAAGTGGTACCGCCCGAGGAATAGGGTGCGCTGCTGCCCCCAATTGCTGTGCCGGTGCCCATCGGGGCTGGTATCAAATCACTGCCACCGGCAGCACCCAGACTCGTTGTCGGACCAATGTAGCCGCCAGCGCTGAAAGCGCTCGCATTAGACGCAGCGCTGTTGCCACCCATGTGCAGATGCGACGGCTGCTGATGTCTGTGCGGGTGGTGGTGGCGCTGCTCCGGTTCGTGGTGCCCGTTTATATTCAGTTTGATGCAAGAGTTACCCAGCGGAAGTCCGTGCTGCTGCAAAATAACATATAAATAAATGGTTTTAATTTTAATGCATTTATGGATGAACTTCCATTGTATAAACTCCGTATGTAAGCCAAATATCCTTCTGAAGGGTGTTCTAAACTTGATACTCTAATAATGGGTCTCTTAGTCGAATGACGAATAAATGATTTATTTAAATTTTTTAACCTATTATACAACTTATGTTAAATTATGAGCTTGTCTTTTTCCAAGATGTTCCGACTAAACTAAATTACAATTACTATCATTACAATTACTCCCAACATTCTTGCACAACAATATCAGCATCGAGAACAAATAACATTCATAATTAAACTCAGTCATGAAAAAATTAATCATTCAAAAATAATTTCAAATATGAGGTTTTGCTAAATATACAACACAACTTTTCTTTATCAAATAAAAATAATAATGATAATAACAAATATCTTATATTAATCTTATAAATTATTTGCGTCTTTTTGTACTTTAATCAATGTGATTAGAACAGAAAATGTCTCTTCGATTTTTAAGATCGAAGGAGCTTAATGCAATGAATTTAGAATTATCTTTCAGAAATTTTATAATTATGATTTCTTATTTGCGAATTATGGTGATTGAAACATAAAATGTGCCTTGATTTCTTATAAATAAGAATTGACGATCGAATAAGACCAATACAGTGAATATTGTATTTTCTGGAAATTATTATTAAATTAAAATGACATCTTATTATTATTAAATATCGTCAGTTCGTTCAGGCTCAGGTGCTTCTGAAGAGCATCCTGTTTGGTAAACAGGATGAACATTTTGCGTTTACGTTGCTGATTTTGCGCACAGGTTACGTTACATACACTGTTACGTTCTTACGTTCTCGGTTTATTGTAAATGCTACTTACGTCAAGTGTAGGCGTAAAAACGTATCTACACACACATACACACCGTATATCTATAAATGTGTGTGGAATGCGTGTTATGTGCGTGTGTGTGATATGGCTGCTGTTTTGTTTTTGTTTTGCAGATTCGATGATAAGCTGAAGTCACAGCGCATTCAGAGTCAAGGCCAGCTCAACTCAGAAAATGCTACAATTTCCCATTTGTTATTGAAATGCAACTGGCTGCACGCTCAGCATGCGTATGTATGCGTATCACACCTACACAATTGTTCTTGGCGTTGCAATTTTTTCACATATTCAACTTACATTTACGTGTTATTCAACTTTATTTAATGGGTGGCGCGCACTCAACTATTACTTGTAATTCTCCACTTAATTTACAATTTTTCACTATTTTCTCCGCAATATTTTTATTTTCCAGAAGAAAAACACAACGCAATACAATCGCCTATCGTCTGAACACCACAAGAATCGTCAGTCCTAACTTATTAAATTATCGACCCTCCTCCACTGCACCGCTATTTTTTATCTATCGGAGTGGAGCGCGAAGTAATCGATGGTTGATATTTTCGGAATTGGGCGCGAATTATTACTTTTTTAATGTCAACATTTTCGGAATTAAAATTATTTAGTAAATTTCGTGATTATTATTATTTTTGAATGTCAACGATGGTCAAATTTTCGGAATTAAAATGATGTAGTAAATTTCATGACATGAAGCAGGCAGATTCTAATTCCGCAACTTATAAACTATAAACATCAAAAGTAGCACTACGAAATGTTGGCATTTTACATCCCTATTAACATTTTCCCGGCCTAAAAAACAAAAAAAAAAACAAAAAAGCGAAGCAAATGAGAACTGCATAAAAATAAAGTTTTGAAACACGTATTTCAGCTCCGTTTATTAAAACTGTATGTATACATGAATAAGGAATATATACACAGTCGAGTAATATTTAAGTGAATTTATTTATTTGAATGATTTATGTTCAAATCTCACATTTTTTATTGTTTCTATATGTTTCGAAATTGCATTTACTTAAAATTATTATGTAACTACTATGCATGTATTTATAATTATGTATTATTGTTAGGTTTGCTTGATCGTTATAAATAATTAAAATTCTTGAAACTTAATTTGTGAAACACACAGAGTGCAACATATGTTTTCTTTGTTTGTTGGCTTTTTTGTTTTCTTTCTTTCTTTCTTCAATATTTATCTTTTTAATCGAACACATGCATTTTGGCAAAACATATTTTTTTTGTGTGTGTAAGTTGAATGCAGGAAATAGAAATGGGGACGGAAATGTGTGTTGAAAAAGACAATTGAAATCGTATGAATTTAAAATGCGGCCCACTTACTAACTATTATTTGTGATTGTTATTAAAATTAAGTATTTACAGAAAATGCTCAATAATTGATTCGAAATACAAAAATGATGGTGAAGTTATGTTCGCTTTTCATGTGTTGTTGGAAATGTTGAAAATGCTTTTTTAAAACTAAATGAACAAAATTAAATCTCAACAGTTGCTAAATAAAAAATCGAGCTAATACTAAACCTTTACTATATATAGTATATATGCAGGTTTGTATGTAAGTAAGAATGCAACTTGAGTCTGAGCGAGATTGAAGCGCATCTGAAATCTCCCATTTGATTCCATTCTCAATATTACGTTCAGCATAAGCTGGGTCTAATTTTTGCCTTGCGCAACGTAAAGCCCAAATTCAATTAACATATACAAGTACATTTGTGTGGTTTTAAAAAACTTTCCCACTTAGGCTAAAACTACATACATTTATTATTCGGTTTTGCTGTTACTGTACTAAAAAGAGGATCACCTAACTTAAAAAAAAGCTTTTTAAGAGATATAATTCATAGTTTTAGAATTGTGTGGTGTTCGTTTGTCTCTTATTCCTTACTTTTCTTGGGTTTTTATTTTGTTTAATTCTGTTTTAAGATAGAGTTCACTCAGACTTCCATTTGTTTTGATGGTTGATGCGCAATAAAAGGTTCACTCCACATCCGCCGGAGATCGCCCTGCAATAAACAGTTATAGTTATATAAGATATATTAAGTCGACTTTCGCATACCTTCAAATAGGCCATCAGCAGCAGTGGCAATAACGTAAACGGTACTAAATAGAGTAAGGCGGGCTGCGCGGCCTTAAACACCTCCGAACTGACCGTAGCCGTTAAAAGACCCAAGAAATAGCTGCAATGAAATAATGATGATGATGGTAAAAACGTGAACAAAACAACAAGATAAATAAGCGACTGACTTACCCCAATAAGGAACAATGAAAATATGTTAACCGGGAGCCAACACCCTTTGGCGGCGATAGCGTTGGATCCGATGTAAAGCCCTGTGACTTTTTATATGCATCATAGCGAAGCACAAAGCAGAGCAGCAGACCCGGCATCACCACATCGCCGAGGCCAAGCATTGAGAAATGTCCGGTGTTGTGTATGCTGGGGAAGACCAGTTTGCCCGGCAAATTCAGCTTCGGTGTGTCCCGCACAATGCCGCCCAAATTCAATTTGCGGGCCACAATGCCAACGGGATTATCGGCGGGTCGTGTGGCCACTTTGACCATCACGTTTGTGCTGAATATGTACGATGAGAGGAACACCCAAAAGACGTCATAGATCAGCAGACCGGTCAACAGCAGAGTTGACACCTTTAAACTGGGCAATCGCACGAACGCTATAAATGCGACACACAGACCCATGCCCATGGCTGTAACAAATACCAACATTGAAATTTAATGTAATGCAGTAATGAATTTCAATTGAAATTCAAGGTGATTCAATTTCTCGTACCGTCCATTAGCAGCCAGTGACCAGTAAGCACCCAGACGCACACAATGGATACGGAGAGCGTAAAGCTAAAGAGCTCCGCTGCCGTAAAACGACCACAGATCCCAAAGGAGAAACGCTTCCCATCCGTGCAGGGACGTATGATGTACTGGCACATCGGAAGCAGGAGGAATGCCAGCGCCACAGTGGCAATGACTGCAAACAACCGCATTAATAACAACAATGAGAAATTATGTATGAAATGTTTGTTCAATTATTGTAAGCAGATGTGCATAACACATAACTTAACAACATAACAACTTAACAAGTTACACTCACTGGCTGTGCACACGGCGAAGAGCAGCTGCATCGAGTCGAAAAAGAAGAACATGATGAGCAGCGATATGGAAGCGCCAAGTGGCAGACACAGCGCATGCATCGTATCCAGCGTTGCAAACTTGTCCGCTACAACAGAATCGACTAAGAATTTTGAGTTTCATATTTAACGATAGCTTATGTACTTAAATAACAAATAATAATTATATTATGCAATGCTATTGCTCTTACATTTAAGCAAATCTATAAAATAGCTTCATAAAAAACGTAATCATTTTATTTCAATATTTCTCCTTAATTAAATTACTAAAGCGAAATGACATAAACATAAAGTGGCGCCTAATGTTTGTGCATTTGATTTCGCTTTTTGCTGAGTCCAATTAATTCACTGATTTTGGCAGTTGCTGATTGAATTTTTATTGAGAAAGTCGAGTGAACATCAAACATGTTTTTTCTTGTGTTGCTAATTTATATGCAGTACAATTTTGAATCATTAGGTACAGAACAGAAATTTGTATAAAAATATATATTTATAGAGCAGCCAAGGTCGTAAGCAGATTTTCGAGAAAAGGATCCGAAAATTGTAAGGTGACATTGCCGAATTATAATTTTTCCACAAATTTTAATCTAAGCCATTTTGTGTCTATTTCTCCCCCTGCGTACTCCCTTGAGAAGAACCTATGTCCACTTCATGATAAAATCGATATTCGACAATCGGAAATCGATAAATACATTCCTCTGCAAAAATTTAAAGCTAGTCACCAAATTTGGTTGGTACGTGGTTAGCGATGTCCTTCAAAGGCATATGACACGCCTCCGCTTTGGATATTACTGTATCTTTCGCAGTTTTTGAGATGACATTTCCAATTTGATCAAATTTGAAAGGTATATTACTGGTAACCGCCTTTAATTATCAATAAAAAATGATATGGCCAAAAGCGATATTTCTGAATATCTTCCCAAACTCAAAATTTATAAAACGAGAAACACAAAACCAAAATTTAAAAGCTACATTTAGGAAAATTCTCTAATATTTTTCCAAAAGCCTATATTGGAAAGTAGATTACAAGGAAACTCCTCCAACCTTTTTTTCGGCCACGTCCAATCCCGTCCCCAAAAGATTTGCAAAAACCAATTTTAAAGGCAAAATTAAATATTGGTATTTACAAACCACAATTTGCTTAAGAAATCAATAAACTTCAGACAATATTCCTACATTCGGTTCACTAATTCAGGCATATAAATATATGTTTCTAGCTACGACATATATATAAGAAGAAAAATTATCAAAATTGGCAGAGTGCATAAAGTTAACTTACTTGGTTCCTTTTCGACCTGCTCGCCCGTTAGCAGATTTGTCATGGACTCGTTGCGCTTCTTCTGCTCACGCTCGCGAGCCTCCTGCTCGATGTTGAGGCTGCGAAAACTGCCGTAAACAATCAGGAGCATCGATATAAGGCAGGTGGATACGCGTGACGAGTCCATCACGCTCGACACCGTCCAATGTAGCTCACGATATTCGGAATTAGATGCTGCTGCTGCCGCCGCAGCCGCTGCACCACCGCCAACACTGCCGCTACCAGCGCCAACGCCACCGCCACCAGATTGCGCGCCGGCGCTGCCGTGCGACATGCTCGGTCAATGATAAGCAAGAATGTGGCCGCTGCCGCTGCCGCTGCGCAGGAGACTCGTTCGGTCAATCGAAACCAGTTTCAGTTTCAGTTTGAGTTTCAGTCTCGGTCTCAGTATCAATTGTTATCAATAGTGCTTATCTGCACCAACCAACCAACTGCTGCTGCTGCTGATGCTCCGTTGTTGTCTGTGCGACGATGCTGCCTGCAATGAAACTAAAATTTGTTTTGGGCTTATTAGAAAATTAAATGATAACCTTGGAATACATGAAAGTTCGAAACCAGCTATGGTAAACCCAGATGCTCTGCGTGTGTGTGTTTAGTTATTGTTGACTTTGTTTGCTTTGTTTCT
Source organism: Drosophila crucigera (assembly GCA_035041335.1). NCBI lineage: Eukaryota > Metazoa > Arthropoda > Insecta > Diptera > Drosophilidae > Drosophila > Drosophila crucigera. The sequence continues at coordinate 98,739 of JAWNLG010000006.1, read as the reverse complement.
TCTTGTATTTGCTATAGTTTCTTGTAGAACTTTAAACAGCTGCTCTGACTGAAAAACAAATTGTATGATTTACTTTGTATAGTTAAATATTCGTTCAGCACTCGCAAGACCTGAAAATCCCAACCAACGTCCAGACAATAAGGTTAACTTTCATATGGGTTAAAGTTTTCCACCCCGTCGCGGCAGAAACAGCAGCAGTAAAAGCGGAACACGGCAAGCCACAACTGTTGCCGGTGTGTGTGAAAAATTAAACGGGCCTAAGCACAAAGAAGCAGGCCATAAAAAGTCACTGGAATAAATTATAAAAGCATTACCCAGTTTCTGTTGTGCTTTTGCCACTTGTAGTTATACACCCTACGTTGCTTGTTGTTGTTGTGGGCGCCTATTGTTATTGCAACAAATTCTCTGGCATGTTCACATACCATTTTCAAACTGCCGTTAGAATACCCTGTTTTTTTTTTTTTTTTGTTAAGTTAATTTGGAGTGTATTGATTCAGTTTTAGATGAGCGCCCCAAAACTAAATCATGAAAGTCAAACGTTCATTAAGAATTGAATTTCAGATAAGTTTCCCAAAATTCCCAGAAAACTTAAAATTAGTAAGTCATCAAAAACACAAGTGAAATTTCAGTAACATTATGAATTGAATTTCAAATCAGTTTCCCCGAAAACGTTTAAAAGAATTTCTTTTCCATCTTCATCTACTGTGGTTTCGAAATTTGAGACGGTATCAACTTTGTCGTAGTTTGGCATTTCCCACTGATCTAGCGATTTGTAGTAGAAACATTTCTCTGCTTATGATAAGCAAAAAGCGCACATAATTCCAGCAAAGTATGGACACTAATCAATTGATATTATAATACCTTTTCTTGATTTTCGAATGAGATCCAAACTTACTTTAAAGTTAATTTCCACCAACTTAAACACGTGTAATTCATGAGCCAGCAGAATTCCTATTAGGTTTAGTATGTAGTTTCTCTAGTTAAGACAATATCTTTTGATTAGACTACAGCTCGTTTTATTGTAATTCGTTTTACATGTGCATTCAGAATGCATAACATTACTAAGCATACAATAGAAGACAAGGTGAGAGTGTTGCTGCTCTCTTTACAGATATTTAAAAGTCTGCATGATGTTGCTCCTATATTCACACAGATAAGAAGTCGGTATCTGTTCGCACATGGGATCAGGTCTCTATTTAGTAAGAGAACATTTCGAAGCGAAAGCAAGCCAAATAATGACCTGCGTTCTGCTAATCTGCTATCGACACACGACGACAGCAAAATTTACAACTCTTTCGGTTCGGTTTCGCCTCTCAGAACACGAAGGCCAGTAGAGAGGAAGAGGCTCATAGATTTTATTTGCAATCAGTTCTTAGTCGATTTGATGACTGGAGATAGCATACTTTTAAGCACATGCCTTCTAATTAAACAGGGTATGGGATAGTCGAGCACTTAAACATTTATTAACATGTGCGCCTGCTGTTGTTATTGGGTTTAATGCACTTGTACAATGTTAGCCCACTGTTATCGTTAATGTTGAATGCTGTGCTGTGTTAAAGATAATGAAGACGTTCGTTAAAGTTAATAAAGAGAATTGAAGCACAAAAGACAAAAGCGAAACAGTTGCCAACAACTTCCTAGTTGTCGTTTGTCTATTATTGTTGTTGTTGTTGTCGCATGTTGCCAAGTGCCGTTGGTCGCACTAAATTATGTGCTTTGTATCTGTGTGTGTGGAATGCAAATGATTGAAATATCTAAATGTGTGTCCCCCTTTTTGATGCAACAATTTAACAGTTCCCACACATTGCACGCTTGCTGAAATTGTCAGCACTGCGTCTGGCAGAGACAGACAGACAATTAGACGCCGACGGGGCAGAAAGGCGCTAATTAGAAATAAACCATGCGAGGGGAACGAAGTTGAATATATGCATATATTTATATATATTACATGTGTATATAAATTTATACATACATATATACGATCATTTTCTAATTAAGGCAAATTAGGAAGCAGCCAGGGGAGCGTGTCGGATTTTTAAAAAGCGAACAACGAACCGAAGAAACAATTAAAGATATTTATTTACAAAAAGATAAGAAGAAATTTTTGGCAAAATACGCATTGTTATCTTGTGTGTATATACGATTGGCTGCTTACATTTCACTTTATATTTTTATTTTACTTAATTTATTTATTATTTCTATTTTATTTTTACTTATTTGTGCGATTTAAATTATTAATTCAAAATTTGTATTTTTATTTAAATTTATTTCAATAATTCAATTCGACTTCCTTTTCGCACCTATTTTCATTTCATACACACATCACACAGCACACATACCTACACATTCACTTTCGAATTTGCCAAGGCGACCAATGATTTAAGTTAAAGAAGTACACAAACTAATTGGTCGAGTATTCCCGCTACTCGAAGCTGCCCACAATCGAAGGTGAAAGTGAATTTTATTTACGAGAAGCTCAAGCGCGGGGCGGAAAACCAATACATGCATATGTTTCGATATACATGTATGTGAACACATTTGTGTCTGTTACACACACACACACTCACACACACACACTCACACACACACTCACACACACACACACTCACACACACACACACACTCACACACACACACACTCACACACACACACACACACACACACACACTCACAAACACACACACATGCATGTGTATGCAAAGTAAGTGCTGAGTTTTGCCTCTTTTTTTTTTGGCTTTTGCACTGCTTCAATCATTTTTGGGCAAGACACAAACACACAACAAAAACAACAAGAAGTCGTCTCGCAACTAGCTTCAAATGCAGCACTTGTGAAATTGTATATACATAATAACAACAGCAATAACAGCAACAAAACCTTAAAGCGCAGGCAAAGCTTTTTTGTCTTATTTTTTTCTCATATACAAAATGCTTAGACTCTACTTCAACAGCCACCGCAGCGCTCCACTGCGTAACAAAATTACAAGACACACACACACACTTGCTCACTGTGGGGCATGTATGTATAAAGTCAAAAGCGGTGAGGGGACGAGGGGCAAGTAGCGGGGGCTGGTCTTTAATTACTAAAACTGCAGCCTGTTTCAATTTGATTGCAGCTCGTCGTCGATGTAGACTAGGTGGAGGGGGAGAGGGGTGGGGTGTGTGGGGAGGGGTGAGGGGATATTGTGCTTACCTTTTGCCTGCACTTTACATTTACATTCGCGTTTGGCTGTGTATTTTGTTTTCCTTTTGCACCGATTTTCTTTTCGCTTTTTTTTTAGGGGGGAATTTACCACAGCGCAGCTACATGTTTTGTTACTGCATTTTGATTTTGATTTTTTTGTCAATCAGCTGCAGCCTTTTGCCCTATTCACTAATTAGTTCATTTGCAGTTTTGTTACTTGTAATGCATTTTTTCTCACTATTTCTTCCTGCACTCTCTCACTGTTTTTTTCTGATGGAAAAACAACGAACCACGAGTGTGACCCAACGCCGCGAAGCCATAAATGACAATTCCTTGAATTCGTATTTGCTTATCGATAGTAAAGTATTCGATTTTTGTTGAATCATCGATAATGGTGTAATTCATACCGTAAATTAAAGATTGTGGAATGAGTAGAACATACCATGCTATTTTTATATTTTAGTATTAGATTTTAACACTCTTAATTTATTGAATTTGGCTCATCCTTAAAGCAGTGCTGCACAGCGCTCGAAAGAGTAATTTGTTATCGAAATAGAACTCTTGCAATTTGTGCATTATTCAGCTATTCAAAGGCGGTCACACTGACTCAGACGCGATTGTGAGAGCGCCGCTGCTGCTTCGATGTACAAATAAAAATTTAAATTATTGCTAAACATAACGTGCTTAACGGTAAAAAAAACAAGGATGTGGATGTCTTAAACGAAAAGTGTTGTTCAAACCGAGTGCAAAACGAGCGAGCGCATTTGAATTGAATATTGTGCAAGTGCAAGGAGTAGAGAAATTGCATCTAACGCAGCTTCTCAAATCTAAATCGGCGGCAGGAAACCAACAACGGTCGTGAAAAAAGCCGTCAAGTAAACGAACGAAAAATCTGTGAAACGAGTTAAATTAAAACCATAAAAATGGGTCTCAGCGGCTGCTGTTCGTGTGTTAAATATTTGATGGTCCTTATAAACATCTTATTCTTGGTAGGTATGCAAGCAGACAACAACAATAGCAGATAACAACAACAACAAAAGCAGAAACAGCCTGCTCACCAACACAAACATCAACTGGAACACACATAAACATAAAATACACACATACACAGTCCGTCAATTTTTTAACTGTGTGTTTGTGCGCGCGTTCCCTTTTGCTCGCGCGCATACTCTGTGCAGCTGCTGCGCTGCTCACACTCCTTACACTCCAATAAACAATAGAAGTTTCGCTGTGGGTGGAGAGAGTATGCGACATATACACACACACACACACGCACACACACATACACGCATACAAACGCACACATCGAAAGCATCTCCTCTCCCCCCTCACTTTTGCTGCTCCCACACATGTGTTTGTGTGTTGTTTTTCTTGTTTTCGTCTTGACTTTTTCCTGTTGGGTTTTTCTTTTTATTTTTATATGCGTGCCTTGTTGTTGTTAGTCTTTAAAGTCTGCTTCTTGCTACACCTTCGTATTTCTCGTATTCTTATTCTTATCTACAATTCCTCATTCATTCTTTTAACGCCCGAGTGTGTCTCTGTATCTGTCTCTGTATGCATACATACACACACACATACACACACACACACATTGATTGTTGTGTATGGGCAGGACCTAGATTTGGCGCCTTTTGGGTGCGCCACTCTCTCTCTCGCTCTCATCTAGCCGAAAGGGTTCAACGTTTTTTTTTCCCCGTGTGAGATTTTACGCAATTTACTCTTTCCCGATTGCTTCATCGACTTAATTGTTATGTGTTGTTTGTTTTAGTTTGCTTGTAGAAAATTTGACCATTGAATTTGAATTTTCAATGTTTTTTTTTTTTGTTTTGTTGGTTTTTCGATTTTTCCCTATAGTATTTATTAGTCAAATCTATTTTCGAACAAACCAACAAAAATATTTGCTTTCGTTCCGTGTGGATGTTGATTTGAATGCTGTAGTTGTTTTTGTTTTTGTTGCTGCTTCTGCTAGTGGGAGGTGGACGACGATTGTTGTTGCTGGCCACAGTGGTGCGAAGTATTCATAAGTTGGGAAAATATTCCATACATAAATATATATATATATATATATATATATACATAAATATATATATATCTATATAATATATATATGACACGCAGCATACTATCAGACGATTCAAATGTATGTAGTAATTTCGATTGATGTTGATTTTATTTGCATAATTTGTAATTTAAGCTTATTCCATGCACATTTACAGCACTGTGACTGAGATTTCCAAGCATTTTCACGATTTCCGATGACGCTGCTGATGCTGAAATGCGTCTGACGTTTAAATTGGCATCCGCTCGCGTCTCTCTATAAAATCAATTTCAGTGATTTGCTTTACTCTTCCTTATTTTTTTATTAATTTTTTTTCTTCAAAATTTATTGTGCTATTTTTTGCACAATTATTCATTTACTATGTATATACGTTTGAAATATAAAAATAGTGGTTAATTTTTAAATGCGAGGACAAATGCTCAACTGTTCTTCTTTCCTCGTCTTTCTTCGCTCGCCATTTTTTCGCAGAGCAGACCTCCGAATGTAGGTCATGTAAGGAGTTTATTAAGCGTTTGGCACACATTTTTCTTGCACGCGACGTTTTGTCAATTGTGTGCATTGTATCTATGTGTGTATGTGCACATGTGTGTATGTGTATATGTAGTATGTATATATGTGCTTATTATTATACTGTTGTAATCAATTTTCCGCCAATTGCAAAATTTGTTTTACAACTGTGCTTTATTGGGACATGCACACTTTGAAATTGTTCGCAAAATGCTCTTTGCTTTGACCTATTTTACACTTGTTCTCTTGTGTGTGTGCGCACTCTCTCTCTCTCTCTCTTTCTCTAGCAGTCACTTAAACTCGTTCTTTGCTCACTCTTACTCATAGCAAAAGCTCGTCTTAAACTTAAATTAATATACTTCAAATTTGTGATAAACTGTATAATGCAAAAAATTAATATTTAAATTTGTATTATGTATGTATATGTATATGTATATGTATATGTATATGTATATGTATATGTATATGTATATGTATATGTATATGTATATGTATATGTATATGTATATGTATATGTATATGTATATGTATATGTATATGTATATGTATATGTATATGTATATGTATATGTATATGTATATGTATATGTATATGTATATGTATATGTATATGTATATGTATATGTATATGTATATGTATATGTATATGTATATGTATATGTATATGTATATGTATATGTATATGTATATGTATATGTATATGTATATGTATATGTATATGTATATGTATATGTATATGTATATGTATATGTATATGTATATGTATATGTATATGTATATGTATATGTATATGTATATGTATATGTATATGTATATGTATATGTATATGTATATGTATATGTATATGTATATGTATATGTATATGTATATGTATATGTATATGTATATGTATATGTATATGTATATGTATGTGTATATGTATAGGTATAGGTATATGTATATGTGTATGTATATGTATATGTATATTTATTTATGTCTTATGCATTATATATGTATAAGGAATGAATACTTATAAATATTCTTTGTCTATCGGTAGTATCAGCAAACTCAACAGCTAAACGCTCTATTCACTTGACTAAAAATGATTTAATTTAAAAATAAAATTTTCGGTTTGCTTGAAATGAGCTTTGCTAACGATGTCTTCGGTTATGTAGGTTAAAAACATAGTTAATTGTCAAGAGTTCACGTTGGGGGTTGCATTTGGTATTTATGAATTTATTTATGGGGAAAATATTTTTGACTTGAGGTAGGTCGTCATTGTCGAAAATTTCGATACTGCCTATTTCAATACAAACAAGAACTGGGAGAGTTTTGGATCTATATAGTATAGGTGGTGTGTCAGTTTGCTTTGGAATAAAAGGTGTTTGCTCGGCTGAACAGTTTTGTTTGCGTTTCCTTGTTTTGTATATACTAAAACATTTTATTGTGTACAATACGTTTTTAAAAATTTGTTGGCTATAATTTTTATATTTATTTTGAACACCTGTCATATGTTTAGAAGTCTTCTTATTATGAGTGTATTTCACGCAGTTGACCAGACCAGATGTATCTGTTTTATACACTATGATCAAAGTTAAATTTAATTTATCTATATATGTAATATATAACTGGCAGATTGACTCAGCTCTCAAAATGTATATATCAGAGAACTGCACAAGTTGCTATTTTCGTGTCTCTAAGCTTCGTGACTATCGCTAATCGCTAATCGGTATATATATTTATATGTATACTTATTACATTTTAGCAACGATTTGCGGTCTTTGTGGCATATGTACATATCTACATACATACATTTATATACGTTTATATATATTTATATGCTCATATTTCACAGCTTGTTCGCAAATTATACACACACATGATATGCAAAGTTGCTTGCAACACCGCAAAGTTTTTGTCGGTTTGACTATAAGTGCTTTATATGTTATTTAAATTTTGATCTAGTTATGCACGACAACCAGCAATTTTTTTGTTTTTTTCGAATAATGTCTTATAACCAACAAAATGTTGACAATTAGTTTTCCAATTATTATACACACAATAGAAATTATTTTTTAGTTAATTAAATATGCAATTGTATATAACTTTCGTTTCGGTACGAATAAGTACCAATAAAAGCTTCTAGGTTTCTTATTGGGTTGTTTCTAAAACTTGATTCTCTGCAGAAGCGTCTTCTTACTTTTTGCAATTGTTTCGTTTTCACTGACTCTGACCGTAAGCTGCGTAATCTTATCATTAGCAGCTGATGGAAAGGCAAACATTGCAATGCACCAGAAACTAGCATTACAAAATCACACGTGGCAGAAGTCGTAAATAGAAGCCGTGATACTGTTAAAACATTTGGTAACATTCTAATATTTGAGAGCATTTCATAATGGATATCAAGAAGCACAACGAGATTCGCGCTTTGCTATAGGAATGTCAGTCTGTAAATACGTACAGAACTATAAATTAATAATTATTCTATATAATTCTAACTCGCAACTTTGTTGTGTAATTTCATTCCCTATCCAATTGGAATGTAAGCATGTACTATATTATATGCAAAACAGAATAATCAGCGGTGAGTTCAGTACGTACATACATATTATTCAAGTGGAATGAGTACACAGCCCAAAATATTAGCTGGCATTTTTAAGAGATGCTTCGTTTGCTTGATAATCCCCACGGACAAATGATAAGGTTATGGCCTCTCATTCGCATCGGCATTTGATTCAATGTCTTGGCAAAGAAAAAAAAAACCATAATAAAATAAATAACAAAACAAAAAAGAACGCAGAAAGGAAATAAGAAGGGGCTCTTAATGTCAGGAAGAGCGTAAACACACAAAACAAATAGACAAACGTAGACTGGAAATAATGAACAAAATATACAATTTCTCTGTCTGTCTGTCTGCTGACATCATAAGTTACAAACGGACCATGTTTCATAATGCCCATGAGGGGATGGAGGATGGTGGGGCAAATACTACATTGGGATTCTTGGCACGACTTTTGCCGCCCGCTTTAATTGCCGCCCCCTCTCTCTAGTGGGGCGTGTCACACACACACACAAGCACACACATGGCGTCACTGAAGCGTTTTGCTGCTAATGTTTCGATTGATGAGATTGAGGGGAAAATATGACGTTACTTCACTGAGCAAATGAACGCATGACCTATTTATACAAACTAATTTTTAAATTTATTTATATTCTCTTTAACAATTTTTTTGTTTCTTCTCACAGCTCATCGGTTTGACCATTGTGGTCACCTCGCTGTGGATGCTAACGGATCCCACGTTCATGCTGTCGATGACACAATCGTATAACCATTATCACATAGCACTCTACGTCTTCCTGGCGATTGGCATACTAATCACACTGGGTGCATTCTTCGGTTGCTTGGGCGTTTGTCGCGAGAGTCAGTGCCTGCTTATCTCGGTGAGTCTCTATTAAAATGCACAGCAGCAGCCCACACATCCTGCGGTTGTCTGCATTTGTCTCGCCCACCACAGTTTCATTAAAATTGCATTTTGTAAATTGTTATTTTTTCGACTGCTGCTTATTTACGCCCACTTGCACACTTACGCTCAAGTCCCATTCACAAATCGCTTACTCTTTGCAGTTCTTCTGTGTCATACTCATTGTGATGGTGGCACAAATTGCAGCCGGTGCCTGGGCCTTCCACAACAAAGACAAATTGGATGATATTGTGCGTGCGGCGGTCAAATCATCTGTTCAGGAAGAGTACGGACAGTCTAGCATGAGTTCACGGACCGTTACCTTTGATACGCTGCAAAAGAATGTAGATATATGAACACTTGGCATATTTATTATTTATTTTGTGTATTCATATATTCCATTTTATGTTGCAGTTGAAGTGCTGTGGCGCAGATGGACCTGGAGATTGGGCCACGAGTCGTTTTAATAATGTCGATCGCACGAATATCGTTGATATTGCCGTTTCCTCGATGAACGTATTTTACAATATACCCGAATCGTGTTGCAAAGAGGGTCTCAACGACTGTGAAAAGTCGCGTATTTTGAAATTTGGCGGTCCGTTGAATACGTCCATTTATCAGCAGGTAAACTCGAATTATATTTGTATAAACAGAGAATATAAACATATGGGGAAGACTGCTGTTGTATCAAAGTACATAAAATAATAATAATAATATGAATCTGCAGAATATAAATCGAGCAATCTGAAAAAAAAAGGCAATTTGATAGTGATTTTAATTTAAACAACAAACAAAGTCATCATTTTAAAATGATTAAATCATTTAATTTGAACATTTTTGTGTTATTTTAGTACTCATCTCTTAGTAGATTAGTAGTTTTATATGCAAATATAATTATGTATAGACAATCGTATTGTATTCACACGCGGGGTTAGGTTAGGTTATCAGCAAGTTGTCAGCAAGGGAGGGGAAAGAACCCAATGTCGACCACATTGAAACATGCTTGGCTTATTGTCGATACTATATATATTATATGGATATACTACTCCTGCAACTGTACATGAGTTCGAGGTACCGTGTTCCATCCTGCGGATTGGGTTCACATGGTTAGTTTTTAGGCTGAGTGTCCGAAAGTTCCCCTACATCTGCAAGGAAGAGAGACCTCAGTAATTGAAGTCTTCGCTTAGACCGATTCCTCTTTTCTACATCGAGACAGCTTTTTACAGTCGTTATGCGTAGATGCATCCTCTATATAAGCGGGTTTAACAGCATATTAAAAATTTCAGATCTTTTTGTGCTTAATTTATGGTTTCTTATTGTTATTTTTTCCCCCTTTTCTATATTTAACACTATTTAAAACTTAATCTCGACACTTTATGGGGTTGTGTCTGAGCAAATTTTATCTGACCTTTGATGGCTATCGGTGGGTTTTTGAACACCAGCAAGCGGTAGACCATAAAAGTTAATAATCCTTGGTATCGATTGTTTTGTTTCAAGGTAATAAAAATGCTACGCCTGCCTGTCACAGCGACAATAAAAATGTATTAATTATTATTGATATTCCGCACGCATTTCAAATGCAGTAACTTCTCTTGTTGCTGAATGCGTATAATAAACATTCAATAAATATTTGATTGCAGTGAAAATGAGAAGCAGACAAATACACTCACACACACGCACACAGAGTCTGTGTATTTTATTAATGAAATTTTTTTGCTTTTCAGGGCTGCGTTGATAAGCTGATCGATATCATTTATGAGAATTGGGTTACTATTTTTGCAATTACCGCCGCTGTTATTCTGCTGGAGCTGCTGTCCCTGACCTTCGCATTGAGCCTGTGCTGTGCGGTGAGGAATCAGCATTACAAGGCCTGAGAATTACAGAATTCCCATAGGGAAATAACGGATGATGAGAAGTACTAACAAACCAAATGTAAACTAAAGCATAAGCGTTACTAAAAGCAACAACAACAACAAAAACAATTGGAGCGAAAGCAATGCATTTAACACTGACAGCGGCATTGGCAAAGAGCTGTAGCTGGCTACATTTGAGGGGGCTGTCAGTCGTTGCAAATACTTTAATACACTTTTGTAGTACTTTAACAAACAACAACTGAGCTGAGCAATTGTGGCAGACTTGGAATTAACGAAGAGTAACAGTAATTGAATGAACTTTATATGAACTTGAGATATGCAAAAACTTTTCTAAAATTATTCTGCATAAACATACCGAAAACATTTTACAATACAAAAACACACAACTCTTTACACAGCAGTAAACTCCTTAACTTTAGGATAGTCTAACCGCATAAGGCGAAAAGTTTCAAATTAAAACAACAAATTGCATAATGTTTTAGCAATACATATATAAATATAGTACGACTCATATACTATAAAGAAATCATATAATAAATTAACAATTTAAGCACAAAGTAAAATCTTATTTGCCAAAACACAGAAGTATAAATGCAATCATAGTTTTCGTTTCAAATTTGTTGTTTTGATGTTCGAAACATTTTTGAATCGTATGCAAATTTATAAGTGCATAACTTACAAAATAAAAAAAAAAAACATCTTTCAAATGAGCATTCCACAAGTGAAAATGATTAAAATGCCATCTTTCAGTTCTGATTCGGCGTTAAAATCCAAAGATCCAAACCTAAACAAAAAAAAACATTTATCATTTCTCTTGTGTAAAATCATGTGCTAAAACTAATAAGTAAACATTAAATGAAATTCGTTGAGCTTCGCGAAATTAAATGCCAAATATTTTATGTATTTACAAAATTTGTTTTAACATCAAATGTTAAAAAACAGCGCACTGTTAACTTAATGCCAACTAGCTGCCATAAGAAGAAGCGCTGCTGTAGTTCATGCACTGTTCGACATGCTGTTAACTAACAGCCCTCTGTAAATGACCCTGCCATCAATTAAATACGATCGAAACTACACTCACACCACGCTACTCACACACACACACACAAACTCATCCGATCTAAACATATGTCAAATCAGACTACATGCAATTTTGAATGAATAATTATTTATTGTTGATCAAAGTACAATTATTTATACAAACAGTAACTTAAAAAAAATATAATGGAAAATAAAACACGAACTAAAATTTTTGTTTACTTAAAATAAAGATCGAAAACCCCCTAAATACATACATCTACATATACACATACATATATATTTATAAACGTATACATTCATATATATATTTTGTTGAACTCTGTTTTATTTTCATTTCATACATACAAGCGAATCTACACGAATTTTTGTATTTTTACTATTGTTAAATGTATTTTGTTGGTAGCTAAACGTAGCTGAGCGTCATACTTTGTACCCTTCACAACGTTAAAATAAATCTAATCCACAACCAATCCAATGACAAAATTAAATTAAATTTACATAATTTACAAATAATCGTAATTGAATAAATATATTTAAATTTACACATCAAAGCGTAAACATTTATTTACATTTTATAGTAGTTAAGCCAATTTTTGATTTAGTGAAGTAAAAATGTTTGTGCAAATGGAGTTAAATTTTAAAATGTAGTCTAAGTGAACAATTTCACAAATAACAAATATGTATAACAAATCCAAGTAACAAAAATTAACACGTTCAAATTGTAGTGAATCATTTTATAAACAAATATAGAAATTTAAAGAAATCACTCAAGTAAAACATTTGACATACACATTTGTCACAAAACCTCAAAAGTTGATTACGGCGCAAAGCTCATAAGACGTTAAAATCAAACCCAAATCAATACATCAAACATATTGCATTAATCAAAGTTAAAGTGGTTCATAAACAATTAATTCGTAATGCAAAAATTGTGCATTTTCAATCCCCTTGTGAAATCTCTGTCAAAACGAGGGTCATGCGGAATATAAACTTGATTTCCTTGCATACAATCAACATCTGAGTCCTTTGCAAGTCAACTTTAAAAAACAACTTGATGAAAATGAAGATTGACCACAAAGTTTGTGGGGTGAAAAATGCACAATTGGATTTACATACATATTTATGAGGAAACAAGTTAAGCAATATTAATTGAATCCTACGATATGGACGCTCAAAAATCGTAAATATTAAAAAAAAAACACAAATGTATGTGAAATACTTCATGTTAATAATATGAAAGAAACACACAAATTCAAATATAGATATTCACAGCCGGACGCATAAATACAAAATTCAATATATGAACAGAATCAATTTGAATGAATGTATTAAATCAGTGACATATTATTGATATTTCATAAATAAATAAACATCTATTTAACAAATAAATCAAAGGGGCTTTACTATAAATCGGAGCGCGCGGCTTATTAAACTGAATAACACAAGATATCTTTTCGGATGTTTTTTGCCTATTTTTTACTGTGTAGAAGTTATCAACATCGATTGTATTTTAGTCAGAGATTTTGCAAACTCTCGAGTATCTGGCGTAAGTCAGAAGCAAAGTTCTTCAAGGTGTTTCTGGATATCCATGACCGTAAAAAAGCTGACAGTTATGATCGACTTCGGGAACAACCGTTCGCCATGAACCCAGCTTTCGATTTAGTGCTGCTGGATTTGGAGTTGAACTGCTATCGTGTTGCGAAATATCTTGCTTTCGCTAATTTGCAATAACACTGCCTTAAAAACCGACTGTCTCGATCATCTTTACAAGTTTTGTTGCCTGCCACACGCTACACCAATCTGGTAGATGAAAGAAAGGATATAGGTGTCACTGCTACTCTTTGATAACAGAAACTCGCTTAGAACGCTGGTCGCTTCATTTGGGAAACCTTCCTAGCAAATGAAGAGGGACCGGGAAACAAGAGCATGCCTGGCATTTCCAATAAATCCGATAATGGTTGATAATCCAAGTAAATACCAATGTTTTTATATTCTCTTGAACTATGGCCCAAAAGAAGCTTATAAGGCATTAGTATTGCATTATAAGCTTACAGAGGTTAAGTTGAAACTTACTTATACTCGTAAGCACCATGACGGAAAGAAATTCAATCTAGCTTTAAATTTTATACTTAATGTTTTTAGTAATACACAGTAAATTTTAATTAAGAGAAAATACACTGAGAGCATAGTTGACATTGATTACACATATGCCGGGACGGGACAATGAGGCATTCGACACACTTCCCTTCCTTTAAAACACTATGAATTCACAATCAAATACGGATTGAGATTCTTGAACATGTGCTTCTTGCAGGCAGTGTCTAATAAAACCCACTATCGGAATATAAATGTGTTTTTTTTCTGTCGTAGCACATTTTTTTACAGAAGGTATGATATTATATTGGTTTCGTCCAATGTCCGTCAGTCTGTATGAACATAACTTTTTTCAACACCCGAACATAGAGACTTGAACCTTGGAACATGTATTAGTCTGTGCCCGCGTCAGACAAATTGTGGAATGCTACGTCCACAACGGGGCTAAAGCTATAAGCCTATAAAATCGATAAAGCCACATATCTTCCAAAACTTAGGGCTACAGTCACCAAATTTGTTTGGTATGTTGTTGCCGATGTCCTCAAAAGGTCGGCATATGGCACGCACACCTCCGTCGACCCCTGGCACCCGACTCTAAATAATTGGCTATATCTTCCGCAGTTGTATGGCACACCTACACCTACACTGAATGTGTAGGGCAATAACACCGCATATATCCCACAATTTAAGAGATAGACTCCCTAAACTTAGAAGGTTGCTAGCTGGTAACCTCCTTCACAGATTGGCATATACATTTTCAAACGACGCCAGCAACCGCCTCCCAAAGGAACATCGACATTAGAAATCTGAAATATATCTTCCATAATTTTACAGCTAGAGTCATCAAATTTGAAAAGATGATTATTACACCCTCCAAAATTCTCAGAAGCGTATTTCTCCTTCTAAAATAGTTAGAATGATTATAACTACGAACCTTCTCTATAATTTTTTTCAGCCACAACCACTCACGCCCCCAAATTTACGAAAGCCTATATCTACAGCAATTTAAAGGTACTGTGGCACCTATTATCAGAGGGTTAATTTCGAAACGGCTCACTTGGTAAGTGTTCTCCGGCATTTACTGTGATCACGTCAGAAATCCAAGCTTTCTTGCGGAAAACTGGAGGTCGGCAATTTTATCGGCATTTCTCGATGTTGCAATTCATTTTGAAAATTTACCAGTGTATAAACTAATTCATTATAAAATAGACTGGTCTATGTTAAGTCTTGGCACAATTTTTTTTATAACTAAATTTAAGAAAAGACAACCGTATATTATTAAATTGTTATTTTTATTAAAATTGTTTATTTTTGCCCAGTTCTCATTTGTTATTTGATGGTCTCTTTTATCATGGCATATATTTAATTAAATGAGAATTAAAACTAACAGATTTAAATTAAATATATATATTTCAATTCGTATGGGAAACAATAACCAAAGTGACACCGAATCTAAAGTAACAATTACGTATACATATGCAATAAGTTAATAAGATCATAGCGAGTTCACACAACTGAAAAGGTTTTTGGTTTGAGAGAAGAGTATTTGGTGTGTCGAATGAATAAAATGTCAAATGCTTTTTTTAATTTAAGAGTTGACCACAAATATTTTTAGTCGCCGACTCGGCTTGAATATTAAACAACAAAGAAGTATGTACGGATAGTCCTAGCACATTTATACACACATATGTATTTGTATGTATTAGACAATTAAATAAATTGAATAGAGTTTGTTTTAGTTTAATATAGTTAGTTAATAGTTGTATTAGTTCATATTTATTATCAATGTGTATGGGTCTTCTATTATAGTATGTACTTATAAACAATCCAAATCACTAACCACGTTTACTGCTGTTAAGTTACTTTTAAGTATTTTGTTTGGTTTATAAATTAGTTAATTTAAAATTTCGCTTAAGGGTTGATAGCATAAATAATAAAATTTAAATTATTATAAATTTCAGGAGCCATGAAGTGAGTCAATTACCTTGGGTTTAATTTCTTTATCGCCTCATTTCATTCCAAGCTCCTTTACATTTAATCGTAATTTAAATAGCTTATATTGGAAAATTATTATCATAATTTACATTTACTAGGTACATTTTGATTTAATTTAGTTTCAACTAAATGCGAATGCAATATATATAGTTAAAAAATACATAATTTCGTATTTTTTTTCAATTTCAATTTCTCCAATCTTAATCATGCTACAAATAGTTGCTACACAGTTAGGGACTTATCTTTGCTAACTAGCTACATATTAGGACATCATTAAAAATTGTAATTCCTCGAATTTGTTATATTTGTATGTGTTTTCTTAATTTGTAGTTCGATCGATTTGGGAGTAGCTTAGTAGACATTTACACAAAATTTCGATACGTTTACTGAACATTTATGTGCTAAAAACAATAATAATTTTTTGCTTTAGCATAAAGTTGATCATTTGATTAATTAATAAAGGAATTAAGTTTTAAGCGTTTCAATTTCATTCATTATTTAGTATTTTACTAGTTAGATATTTAAATGGTAAATTTTATTTTCCGTTTATTTTTTATGGACAGTGTAAGTTTATACATATTGCACAATAATAATCCATACAGACTAGGTAGGTAGAATCTTTGGGTGGTTTATTAAATAGGTCGCATAGGTTTTCAAGTTTCAAGTTCAAGGACATTGATGTCATGCACTTAGTTACAAGTTAGTTGCAATTATTTACTTATAAAAGCGCATTTGCTAATATTGCCAATCATTTTGACTAGTTCATGATAGAACCTGATAATGGTATTTGAGATAAGTATGGAATATTGCCGCATTGCCTAGTGAAGGAAATCATTTAGCATGAAAGGCTCAAACAAATGGCTTGAGAGCATCTTGTTCAATATTTCACAGAAAAACAGATGAATTGCTCAAAAAATATACATTTTAAATAGAGATCCGTGAGATTCTCAAGATGTTTGAATTCAAGCTCATTATACTTAATGGGCCTTGAGCAATTTTCTTTTCTCTATTTCAATATTTGTCTTATTAAACGCCAATTGCGGCAATACGTTCATTGGTACAGAGAACAGTTTGCGTCTTTCTATAAGCATGTAAATATAAATATGTGCAGGTGTTTTACATAAATATTTAGCTGTTGTTGTTAAAAATAACAATGGAAGAACATTTATATAACTAAAGGGAAATTTCAAACCACATTGATTGTCTCGACTCCATGCACAGTGTCATTCAATGAACGCGACGCGTATTACATGTATTATATGTAAGTAAGTATAAAACTTTTGCTGAAACAACAATTGTATTGTGTGGAAGGTACAATGTAACTTTTTTGCTGTCGTGCTTTGAGGGAGTGTTTTTTCCACAGCTTAGGCAATCGTATCATACTGCTGCCGGTCTCATCTCTGTCTGTCTCTGTTGATATGCTAAGAACTAAATTAATAGTATGTACTATAATTAAAATGTAGGGCACATGTGGCGCATTAACAGATAATACGAGTACATGGCACATACGAAGAGTGGATGCATGTTACACAAGCTTAAGCTTTACTGTTTGTTTAGTTTTTTTTTTTATATATTGATGGCACGTGGCCCGGGCGTATGATTTATTAATGCAGGCGCAATTTAATTAATAATTTCAGAACGCAATTTAATCATGCTGTTATGGAAACATGTGATTTAAAGTGTCAAGTGCTTTTTTGACGGTGGTAGTTTTGCATCCAGAAATAAAAGACAACATTTTCAAAATATGATGAGAACTTAACAGGAAACATATGCAATTGGTATAAATTAAAATTTAATGGAAATCAATTTGTCGTATTTAAATGTGGCATATTTTTTATTCTTTAATTGACCGCATAGTTCATAAATTTAAAATATGTGCATTTTGAATTTGAATATTAATTTTATATTCCAGAATTTTCTGTTGACGTGTCAAAATAAATAATAATAATAAAAATAAATAAGAAACAACTTTTAAGGCGCCGAGTTAAACTGTTAAAACTAACACTCAAATGCAAATAGTTTAGTCAAGGAATTAAATTCACTCACAAACGATTATTGTTATGTCTGCTAAAAAGTACAATTATGAACGTATGTTAATGGGTATGTATTTACTTATTTATATATAAGTACTTATGCATATACGCGAATGTATATATAAATTGCTGTTACTCTTTTGACTTTTGTTTTATTTTATATTTAAATCGTGTAAAGTAAATCGTGTTGCATTTTGTTGCTAGACTGCATTTCTAGTTATCAAATAACCAATTCTGTTTCAAAGTTATTCTGTTTATTTATTATGGTTGGTGGTTCAGTTTAGCTGTTTGCTCATTTAATACCATGAAATAAAGTATTTCTTTTTTATACATACATATACATTTAATAACTACATATAAGACCAAATCGCTTCTGACGGCAGGATTAAATTCATAATATGCTTAAAAAAATTACATATTTCATAAATTGTATTCAATTTGTTTTTTATCCGTTTCTCACCTAAGTACTTGTACCGTTACACACATATAAATGTTAAAGTTGGTTATTTGGTTTTCTGTTCGCCCGATATTCATATTTTTATTAGTTGCCTAAAATAAAATTAGATACTAATATGTTGTTTCTTCTTTTATATCATTGTTATACTGGTGTCATCTGACCGTTGAACTTTGCACACACACATTTATTCATAACAATTAATGTTGTCTTTGATTTTGCTTGGTGAAACTGGCGCAGCATATGTTTATTCAATCTATAGATCTATAAGCGGTATTATAGTCCTCGTATTGCGTATCTCTGGTTCGTCTTGTCATCAAAGGTCATTGTCGAACATTTGCAATGAGCGCGTTACCAAATCGTCCTTGAGACACGCCTCAAGAAACTCTTCTATCGTTATGATGCCATCCTGATTTAAATCCAATTTGCGAAAAACTCGATCCACCTGCAATACGATAACGTTTAGCAATAGTTTGCAACGTATTGAAGTATG
Source organism: Drosophila crucigera (assembly GCA_035041335.1). Classification (NCBI taxonomy): domain Eukaryota; kingdom Metazoa; phylum Arthropoda; class Insecta; order Diptera; family Drosophilidae; genus Drosophila; species Drosophila crucigera. Next base: position 79,568 of record JAWNLG010000006.1, on the reverse strand, counting down.
CACATTTAAATCAATCAATAGTTGGTGTTAAACTTTCATTCACGACTTTTTGTAAATCATCGTCAAAATCCCTTTACTCACATACACACCCTCATCGCTTATCGACGATATGTGCAATGAAGCCTTCATCATTAAATAAAATATCCGCTGCAGTTTCCGCTCATAGGCGCACACAAAGCATCTGCTCGGTGTTTCCAATCCAATTCCCCAGAGCTGCACTCACATACAAGCACAACATATAGAAATGAATGACTTTGTCGATATATGTGCATAATCATAATTACTCATACGCAGCGTAAGCCGTGTCGTCTCGCATCGCGCTTATGTCGTTGAATCGGTAACGTCATCGGATGCTACACGTTGTCAACTGCGGTTCTTGCATAAAAAATGATGCATGCACATAAGGCAAAAAACTAAAGCCACAACCGCATTGCATTCAACATTAACTCAATTGATTTCTTTTTTGTCAACTTGTCATCGCTGGTGTCAAAATTTAATGTTTAAATAACTTGATTTTAGTGGAATTTTTGTTGAATATACAGACATTTGTATAACAAATCAAACAAGTCCCTTAAATATAAATTTTAATTCCGCATGCTAACGGGAAAATCTATTATACATATCCTGCATTAGCGAATATTGTTAGCATAATCTAAATTAGTTTTCGCTTTTGACCATGACAATTTGTGTTTAATTTTTTTCTTTAGTTGGAGTTTAGTTAATTATATTAATTGAATCTCAACTACTACATCTGAACAATAATAATTATTTTTATATAAGACCTCACACAGATAAATACCTATATACTACGCGAATTTCGATTAAAGGCACTCGTGTTTATGGTGAGGGATGGAACATGACCTTGTTAACGGTGATTCTCCTTCTTACACTGTTATGATGCATTGGAATTCAAGTTCCATTAGGTTTTCCAAGATTTTTGGGTTTTTCCCTTTTTATGGTTAGTTTAGGTGCGAAACCCGAATAAGGGCAGTCAGTTTCAAGCCTTTGGAAAAGTAAGTATTGCGTTATATGGATTTTCTTTGAAAGGGATAATAAAATTTGCGTCGATCGGCATGAGCAATTGATAATGTGTTAAAAATAGAGGAAAAGTACAACAAAAAACGCTCAAAAACCAAAATCAACAAATTATCCCATCGGTTGCATTCAGTTATCACAACACCTTCACCTGGATATGTAACAAGACCATCACCTTGATTTGTAAAATTTTAGGCCGTATGAGCTCGGAGGGTTATACAAACTTGTTGGACAAAGTTTTCTTGAACTTAATGGAGCATCAAACAGACCCAAATGCCTTATTCCAGTGGGTGGTTTCGGGATAAGAATTTTATGCTTTTAGAGTGGCCAGGAAGATGACCCGACCGTCGTTAAGGAATGGCCCAAAATCCCACTATCTGAGTTCTAAGTAGTTGTTGAATCGATGACAAATATAACTTTTTTAGTGATAACCAAATCTGGAGGCTGAACTCATTATTAAGTTGTAATTTTCATGTCATTTCTATATATTATATTAATTTTATTGGAACTGCCTTTAATCGAATTTCGCACCTTAACCTCACTTAAAAAAAAAAAATAAAAATAAAAGTTGTTATGTTAATATTACAAGCTTAATTCCCTTTTAATTTATCGTGTTCTTAAAACAGCTAACTTTTGTGTTATTTTTTTTAATTTTATTTAAAATTTTATAGTGAAAAAAGTACCTTTAAGCAAATTTCTTGGACTTATTTGTTATACTATATATATTATACCCTATATATATATGTTTTCATTTATTATCCAGATCCGTGTTGTTCAGGTGCTACACTGATCAAATAACTTTGATGACATTTTAGAATATAGTTATATACAATCAGCAATTCTGGAAGATATATTATCAGAAACCGATTTCATGTATCGACCCAAAAGTTAAGGACACGCCTCCATATCTCACACAATTGTAAATCTTGGAGCGCATATTGCTTGTCACGTCCATAAAAAATCGACAAATCTATTTTTGGGTGACAACCCCTCCGCTATGTACTCGTCCCTAACAATCGAAAATGGCTTACGATTTCCGATTTCCATGATCCTCTTCCAAAGATTCCTTTCCGGCCTCAACCTCTCCCGCCAGAAAAATTCTAAAAGTCTATATTTCCTGTAATATTATATATAAAGTTATGAAACTTGGAATGTAGATTACTCTCTCCTGCACTCTCTTTCAATGATTTAAAAAAAATAACAAACACGCCATTGTACTCTGCTATCAGCTGGTATTATATTTTGATCAGCCTATTCCGCAGTCGGTCGCTACCGACTTCAACGTTCTCACTTGTTATTATTAACATTAGTTAATAAAATAATAATTAATGAATTTATGATTTTTCCATCTTATCCAATTTTGCGCACCTGATCCCTCGCCTTTCGATCGTCCTCTGGTTGATGTGGCCTCCTTCCCATAAGCTCGTGTATGGCCAAAACAATTTCGCTCAGCTCGCCGCGACTGATGCGACCATCTCCATTCAGGTCATACAGCTTGAAGGTCCAGCGGAGACGTTCATAGACGGAGCCCCGCAGCAGCGTAGATAAGGTGACTAGCAAATCCTTTTGTGTACGTATATATAAATGTGTTTATTTAACGAAACAGAAAACAACATAATAACATAAGGAGCGTAATTACCCGAAAACTAATGGCGCCATTGCAATTAACATCAAAAGCTTTGAACACATAATGAGCATATAAGCTGGAATCTGAGGAAATAGAAAATATTTGGATCGTATAAGTACTTAATGCGAGTACTGCCATTTTTGGGGTAAGCAACAGTAAGCTCCCAAATCTACCACACATAACTGAAATGCTGCTGGAAGTTGCACTTTATGACGCGCAGCCATAAAAAGACCGAAAAACGCCAGCAAGGACATTGATATGCAACATACATACACACACACACACACACGCAAATACACAAAAATACTTACTGCCATGTGGAAAGAATTTGGCGTAAATATCCTTAAAACAATCCTCGTGCACCACACCCTCAGGACATTCCTGTAAAAAAATAATGATATCTATGAAAATATGAGCGCAAATGTACTGACCATAAGCTTAGTTCACACTTGAACTGAATTCTTGCCAAAGTATGCTGTGCACCTATACATTTTCCCTGGCAAAAAGTATGGGAGTTCTATTTCAAGTGACTACTAGCTTTTATTAGAACAAATATGAATACTCTAGTCAAGACAGCTCGACTAGGAGATGCCTTGAAGCTATTACATTGTTATAATTTACATAGATATATTTAATGATTTGAAGATCTGTTATCTACATAATTTCTTGTTTCTACGATTATTTATTTTTGACCCACATTTGTGAGAACTGCTTTACTTATGAATGCGTGCACCCACACATTCGCAGCGATAGTATGCAATGAAATTCAAAACGCGTATGCATTAAATTGGCTGGCATTATTTGACGTCCAACCAAAAACCACTTGTCTATGTTATCGTTTGCAGTGCTTTTCTTTTTTTTCTTTCTTTTTTTGCTGACTTCCAGACTCATAAATTTATAGGCTTAGCCTACGCTAGAAATGTATATTCATATAAATACGAGTATATATGTAGACATACTTACTTCTTACTTCATATAGGAGTATACATAAGTATACATATATATATATATATATATATATATATATATATATTTCATTTTGGGGGGTGGTTTGAATAAATTGCGATGCGTATGTCCACTTACCGTTTTAAATCCTCTGTACATGACGCGGATTTCCTGCTTGGTGAACTTGGTTTGGCGGCACAAATCTTCGAGGGCAACTGGGATGGGCTTAGGCACGCGTGTGTGTTCCAACTCATAGACCACCTCTTCAATGGGACTTTCTGGTGGTGATGCCATGGTTGTTGTTGTTTTTGTGTTTGTTCTTGTTGATGTTGTTAATCTAAATGTTAATGTGAATGTTGTTCGCTGTTGTTGCTATGCAATTCAAGCTCGGATGCTGATTAATTTTAATTTGCCGCGTTTATTTATAGCTGCAGCATAATATCAATTTCCATTTTCATTCGCTCGTAAAAAGCAACTCATTAACCGAATTCGTTGGTCACTCAAGCATCACATACATACTTAGATCTATGTATATATTTAGTTAGTTCGTGTGTCCTTGCAAACTCCTTTAGTGCTTTTCCTTGTTTTCGGGGGGCGGTTGTCGTTTTGGCTTTCACTTTGGATTATTTGGATTTGCATTTGGCTTCCCCTGCATTTACCTTTACACTTTCGGCATTCGAAGCACTAAGTCGCTAATGAGGCAAGCATCGCTGAAAAGAGCCAGAAGCGTAGCATGAGAAATGAGCCTGAATAAAAAGTTACATAAATCACGGATGGTCGACGGATGCCACAGCGCAAGGACGCTGCTCGTCATCTGCGCTAGTCGGCGGTCTCTGGCTCCCGATTCAAAAGGTCGAAGGGCCAACTTGCAGCTGCCGCAAATGCAACTTGTTGTTGCCGTCAGTCGGCTAACCAACTAGCTATCAGTATTTGTGTGTGCATGCACCTAAATAAATAGGTACCTACATTGAGTATACATCGTGTTTGCTTGTGGCAAAAACTTGCTCACTTGCTCACTTGCCCACTTGCTCAGAAATGTGCGTGTTTTTTGCGCGTGTGTGTGTTTGTGTGAGTTTGGTTGCATGTAAGCTTTGTTTGTAACATGTAAATGCTGATTATTATTGCGTGCCATAAATCAAAGCGAATCAAGTTATGCGCGCGCCTTGGCGAATGCAGCACCTATTTCTCACGTCGCTATTGGAATAGTTGACAGGCGTGAAAGAGGGGCTGGATATTGGGGCTTGGGAGGTGAGCGGTGCAGATATTGACTGTCAGACTGTCTGTCAGTTGTGCTAACTCAGATGATATTAATGAGCACTTTGCATGCAGATGAATTGAGTGTGCATCGGATTTGATGCCGCACTTAACGATGGCATTTAATGGGGTATACCCACTTGCTTGACCCTCAAAACCACCTATACACAAATCATCAAATTTGAGGTGATGAACCATCATTTGAAGTTGTGGTATTGCGCATATCTAAAATTCGTTTTGATCAATGATGTTTGAAACAAATTTACGCTCTCTTTGAAATGTAATCATTCGAATATTAAGCAATTATAAAATAATTTACATTTCACTTGTAGATAGTAAATTTCTTCGGATGTGCATTGATTGATGAGTTGTACTTATTATCCCAATACTTATTTATTTTTCAATATTTTATTCACAGCAGCTGTAAAATAAAATGATTTATGATTCATTTCAATTATCTTCTGTCCTTCTGTCTTGCACGCTGCATAAAACTGGAATGGTTTCATAAGTTCTCAAAACTTTTTTGAATATGAAAATCAGTTTAAATTTTAATATTCTAATTTAAAAATGTATGATTGTATATAAGTCCGCCCATTATAAAACACCAGATGACAAAATTTGCATTTATACTTTTAATTGGAGATGCAGTAAAGACGATTTCAAAAATAGTTTGGAGAAATAAAAAATTTAAAAAAATATTTTAATTTCCACATATAAGAATTGGCTGAAGCACAGCACTGTGAAAGTATGTTTTTCTTCTTTCAAAGCCGTGACAATAATGACAAAACGTAGATCCGCCAACAAATATACAATTTTTTCAATTAACTGTTCAAAAACATATATATGTTCAAAATTGTATGTTCAACTTCCGCCTTTCCAAATGTTAATCCGTAATTGGCAATGAGTATGTGGTATTACATAGTCGAATCTTTAAAGTACCCGAGAAAAAGCATTGATTTATTGAAGCTTCGATAATTGATATATTTGTGCGAAGGACAAATTGAGCTTACAACGAATTTTACATTTGATGCATTGCTTTCAATTGAGTTAGAATTTAAGCTAGAAGCAAGTTGGCATAGCAGCGAATTTGGGAATAAGAAAATTCCAAAGACATGCCAAGGAGCAACTTAATCGCACTTTCAGCCAACACGAGTGAGCAACTTGACCTCGCTGCATTAATAAAATGCAAAAGTGCTTCAAAATGGAGCATTTTTTTTATTGTGCAAGTGCATCGTGCTTTCTATGGCATTTAAACTAGACTTGAATTTGAGTGAATGCACAATGATGTACACAGAGACAAACAAAAGCGCTATCTAGCTGTGGACAGCAAAGAGTAATTTCCGACGACTCAGCAATTTTTCAGTTGAAATTGATAAATCCAGTTGATAGAAACAAAAAAGATAGGGAATGGCGGAAATAGCTTTCACAGTTTAATCCAGGCAAACATTTCTCGCAGTTCGCCAATTTGCTGCGGTAATTTCCTTTTGGCATAAAAACTCACTTAAGCATCAAATGTAACCTTTAAAAAATATGCATTTGTAAAGTTCCCGCTTAACTTTCAGCTTCCTAGCAATTTAAATATGTTGCAGGCTACCTAAGCTCAATTCAGATGCAGAATTCATCTATGTCAGAGCCTGAGTACCGCAGTACACATAGAAACCGAGTCAACATCTATTTACTGATAACAACAACAACATAAAATCGATAAAGATATGTATATATATATATATATGTATAGAATACTCATATTATCTTGCACTTTGCAAAAACTTGAAAATGATGCACAAATTGCAGCTGAATAAAAGCCTTAAGCAACGCACAACTGTCTTGTATTTTATAGTTTTAATAAAAGATTTTGTTGAATGCTTTAGTAAAGTTCTGAGTTTTTCGTTATTTGATTGCAATGGAAATGGAAAAGAGCCAATTTGGGAAAATTCATTCTAAAATTTTAGATTTAAAGCAAATTTCCTGACAATGTTGTCTGTAAACAATCGTATATTGGTAGACATATGTAAGAAAGTACTTATGCAAGTATTACATTTGAAATTTGTAAGCTTACAAATTAGGAAGATGTGAACAATCTGCGCAATGCTCAAAGGTTCAAGCTCACGTACTCGTCTTAGAAAGGGTTTCCTAGCCTGCATCTGAGAAAATAATTGTTGTATTTATATTCTTGGAAATATAATACTTGTGAAATAACCGGAGAAAAATACTAAATTTCTTATTTTGTATTCCAAAATAGATAATATTTAATTGGGCTGGAGCTAACAGACTTTCTTAAAGGCAAGGAGATGCGAATAGTGCACAAAAGAATATCATTAATCATAACAATTTAGAATTATAAAGTGATGTCCTTAAAGTTAAATATTTGCGCATGCAAATCCGAACATAAAGACAGTCTATCAAGCGTAAATTTTCATAAAATGCATTCATCCTCTGTTTGTTGTTTCTACCACTATAAATAAACATTTCTTATTCTGGGGAAAACAGTTTACCATTAGGGCCACTACGGCGTGAATGTCTTCTTTAGTTTTAACTACACCAAACAGCTGCTGAATAAAATTGTACAGCTAATTGCATGACTCTATTTGCACAAATCAGAGACGGTTGCAGCTGCTGCAACGAAAGTAAACGCCTCGATTGCCTGCATTTTACAACATTTTTATATCGCTTAAGGAGCGGAAGTCGAGGCGAACGTCCCATTTAGGGGCTTAAATCCACCCACAAACTCAAAATGCAGTAAGCCAGCTGGTGTTTTGCCGGTGCTGCTTTTCCGATTTGAGTGCCAGAAAAATATGATTGTCGAATGTCACGTATAAGACACATATGCTTCCGTCAGCGAGCACACGAACACCCAGCACAGCTCAATGCCGGTCCTTAATATTCAATGCCGAGCTAATTAAATATTAAATTAGGTCAGAGTTTAAACGTCTTAATGCGCCAATTGTGCCAAATGGTAAATGACAACCACAACAAATATGATCACATTAAAATTCTCTTAAAGAGCTTTAAGACAAAAGCGATATGCAGATTTGTTGGAATATACCATTTGCATCGAGTAAATGTGCCGTATTTGTAGTGCCAAGAATATCATACTTATTCATTTGTCTAATTGAGTTTGTGTGTGCGGTCTTCAGTCAGAGATGGAAGTATGAAATTGGAACTACGACGCAGCAAGCTCTGCTCTCCTCTACTCTGTGCTGCTCGGCTCTACTCTGATGTGCTGCTATGGTGTGCATGCCAGGCCCTTAGCTTCTAAATAGCAACGACATGCAGCAGCAGCAACAGCAAGGACAAGGCTTGCCTGCATTCAGTCATGCGATTCTACTACTTGAAAAGAACCTAAACAAAAACGCAAGCCAATTCCCCTAAAGGCCCCTCGGGACGTACACAGTGGCTCAAAAACCTGTTCAAACAACCTGGCTGTAATATATATCTAAAATTAAAACAAGAAGATAAAGGATTCTTAATCAAATTGTAAGTTATAACAAACCATAAATAAAATTGATATGATAATAAAATTATAAATTGTAATTGGACATACTGACAAACTAAATTTTCTAGTCAATTTTATCCTGCTTAAATTAAATGTAAACAAGCTAGATATGCGACTTTATAATTGAAGACGGATCCAATCATGCTTAATAATTTCGTATTTTTAATAAAAATGAAACAAAACATTTCATACATTTAACTTGGAATATCTTATATGTGTATATAGAAATGATAAGAAATTATTGACGAACAGCTAAAAGGTACAGAATTTTCTTCATGTATAATTTGGACTTGTGTATCCATATGATTATATTCTAAAATGTTGAATTCATGAGAGTCCTTCATACGTATGATCCACTGTGCAATGGACAATGTCGCTAAGCCTTTGTCACTTCACACAGCTTTCATGCCATTTATAGGGACAGGCTGACATACATAGAGGAGTGGCATACTAGAAAAGCAATCTTCTAAATAATCAACTAACCAGCAACTATCTAAAATATATAGCCTGACAGTGGCGACACGCGATGACCACAAAACCGCATTTGTGTATATACCTGTGAGTTCTTTTATGTAGAAATGTGTATAGCAATTTACATATACAAAATTTACTTATTTAAGTTGATTTTTTTATTGGCGCTGAACACAATTACACAATTGAACCCCACAAGATCGAAGCTACATCTTGATACGAACACGAAGATAATAAATCAACGCCAATTATACGGCCGCCAGCAGTAAACATGTACAGTATATTTTTTATTTGGGGGTTTTTCTTTTTATTCTTGGCCAGATGATAAACGACTTTCGGCAAATCAGAAATTGCAACACTTCAATCTGCTCTTAGATCTAGCCCAACCTGATTTGGGTGTGAAGGGTTCTTGTGGTTTCAAAACCAAATCTGGCTAGTCCTTTGCCAAAAAGAGAAACGACTAAATAATGAACCAGCAAATTCCGTGTCGACATGTGAGAAATACTCTCAGCAAATTGAAATTTGCAATGGCATTTCACAGCACTTTTGCATGTGAGGTCCTTGCACAAGTGGGACTTGTGAGCCGCACATTCACATTTTGTCCAAATTCAAAATGCATTTGCACTGTGCCGGTGCGGTTTGAAATTGGCCAATATTGACTTTTATACTTTAGCTGTTGGATGTTGTAGTTGTTGTCATTATCATGGCTGCTGCTAATGATGATGTTTCGTGCTGACATTTGCGTGTGGAGGATTAAGATTTGCATTTGCGACAATGTCTTCATTGATGCATGCAGGCGTAATAATTATGTGGGGAGTTGACAATCAATTGATTTATAATACATCTAGTGACATTCCCAATTACAAGTGCACAATAAATAATTAAGTTATACGACAACCTGATCGAGGGCATTACCCACGTATTTATATTCGCAATTGAGAGAAGGGTAACAAGTATTGCAAATTAGGGTATGGCCGCATCTTTGATTTTTTATCATAAATTAGACGGAATAAATGATAATTGATTTCAATCCAATTTATTCGTGATCGAATTACGAGATAACTCAAACCCATTTTTATATATTAGTTTAGGTTTTTATTACTATGGGAAATTGATAACATTGATCTTAGCGAACACTACAACCTATATTCGAAATTTGTAGTCTTTAGCTCATATAGTTTTTGACATCCACATACAGTCATTCGGTAGGGTATTTTTACTTAATTTTAATGAGTTCAGGGTGTTATAATCTTAATTGATCTCCGGAAAACATGTACTTTTAAACCTTTAGCTCCTATAAACATTTGCTATTAGTGTATATCATACAGATGACAAATCAAAAATTTATGTACCTTATGTGCTCAGAGATCTCTTTTAATGTTCTGACTTAATTTTGGCTAAATTTATTTGTAAAAGCGTTTAAAAGGTTAACTTTAAATAGTTGAGTGCAATCGGAAAGAAAAAACTACACCGTACAATCACAATTATGCATAATCGTAGACAATTATCAACTCATATAAATTGACTGATTTGAATCTATTTAGTGTATTCCAATTTAATCAGTTTTTACTTTTCAAGTCTTTGAATTGCTCTACAGCCTACAATTGAACACACGTCCAAAATAAGTGTTTTGAGTTAGTTGGAGAAGTCAGTTGCTGTCTATTTGGAATGTATTTTAATTTTATTATAGAAATGCAATGCAATGCAAACTTAATATATATGTATATACACATGAGTTGTACGTATTTATATATAAATATATATTTGTGTGTGTTCCATGCGGCAGCATGACGCATAATTAAAGCTAGTATATTTGCCAAAAAAGTTGGCTATGCAATTATGTGAAATTTTGGATATAAGCCAGCTGTTATTAGAAATGTCTACGATGGAAAAAGGAACACATTTATTATTATAGGTTTGCGTGTCCGAAAAGTGACGGATATGCAAAATATTTTGATTGCATTAAACTAACAAGTGGACAGTTGACCAGCTGAAACTATGCGTACATGGAATAAAGCTAATAAATGGCATTAAAATGTAGTTAAGCATTAAACTTTCGTTTGAGAGTCTCGCTGGGGAAATCAGGCAAAAAGTGTTGATGGAAACTTGCACGATTCTAAAGCAGCGTTTTTTTATTATTATTTTTATTTTTGTATTTTTGTTTTTGTGGTTAGTTGCTCGCTATTAAAAAAAAAACTCGACTATGTCGTGATAATTTAGGGGACGACTTTGCAGCTGCCATGTACGCAGCATTTGCCCCCACTGGAGCTTTGAGATATGCCAAGAAATAATAACAAATGACTCCCATGAGCACGCTGAACAGCGTTATATTTGTTCTGTTCGTATCCCTCTTCGTGATACTTTGTCTCCGTGACCTTGTCCCTGTTCTCCTTTTTGTTGCGAGGTAGTGAGAAGCTCCATTCGTAATAATTTGTTAGTTAAATACTGTACCCACAAGCAATTTGGGATACCACCACCCACACAAATCTAGAATAAGTGCCATTCATATCTCGATTTTCAATCAGCATGCGACACCCTCTTACACTCAATACTCAATACAATATTAGTGATTACAAATAATAACGTGAACGGAAGATGAATATACTTAATAGCTAAATAATGAGGTTGTAAACTCAATTGAATGATTTATTTATGATACATGTTAAGTCTCATATACATACGACATACGTCTCATATAGAGTCGACTTGAAATATGCTGAATAGGTTAACAAATTTTTGGACGACACGTCGTCGGTTCACGTGACAGAAAATCAATGTCACGTGACCGTCTCTATCAGAATATCACTTCCGGCAGGCACAAAACTATACGAAAGTTAGAAAAGTTAATTGGTGCCTCACCCAGTTGTAGCTCCAAAACTATAACAATGGCTTGCATGGAAATGAGTATACAATGTTGAATGAGTAGAATTAACTTTTATTTTTCTCGTGCGAGGTTTATAAATATGCTGAATAGGCTACCTGTTTTTTTTTTTTTCAAGTTGGCCGATATTTAACTTATTATACTTCTTATTTCCTGCCGTACTCCTCTTCAAGCTGGCATAATTTTTATAACATTTGGGTACTTCTGTCCCGTAAAATGTATAAATGGGAGTAGACAACATGAAAATTCTATGACACTAATTGTCGGCATAAAGAAGTCTGGGCAACAATATCGCGTGAAATCATTGAAAAAGATTTCCTGTCCTTACCAAATCGAATGAGTTATATTAACATATATAATTATATAGTAATAGTTTTCGCGTTAAAAAATAAAGTATTTGAATTATTAATTAAAACACTTGTTTAAGTTAAGTTAACGAAAGTATTCAATTTAGGTTTGAGACCGTTAACTATCGTGGTTTGCTAATAATTAAACTATTGGGATTGAAGAACTTTGTAGATTGAAGAATTCTCACATATTAACGATAATATTACGATGATGATAACTTCTGTAGCAATATAAATATAAAATACAAGCAAATCAAATTGTCACTCATTGAACAAGTTCAAAGTTTAATGAAGACGAATTTTAAACAATGAGACTAAGCCAGAATTTTAGAAGATCGATATACTTTCTATTGTATTATATCTATTGTGTATATTTATATATTATGTATTTCCAGAATCAAACGAGTTTCCTTTATTTTAAATATTTTAGAGAGCTGAAAATTCATATAATTTAATTTGAAAAAAAAACCTAATTATTTTTTAAAAGTTTTTTTTTTTGTATATTATATATAAATTATTTCGGAAAAAAATATGTTAGTGTGATTTTCAGCGCAATTTTTTTATTAGCGTACTTTATGTGATCGAATACAAAAAAAAATTATAAATCTTCTTTATGTGTTTTCATCGCTATTCAAATTTAATTTGATAATGAAGTGAAAATAAAATGTTAAGCTACTTAAGCTTATTAATATGCGTGTTTTATGCTGCAGTCAATAAAATAAATAGACACAACAACAACATAATTTTTCTGCTCGCCAATTAATTTCATTCCCCTTCGCCATTTCTAGTTTGGTGGATTAATCCGGATCGATAGTACTCTTTATCTAAATATAGCTTTGCAGGGTACAGTCTAAGAATTAATGTAAATGTGACATAATGAGTACATTACGTTTCAAGCAATTTGCCAAAAAAAAAAATAGAGAAAAAACATTTTTGAAAACTTGTTTTTAGACATGCTGGCATTTATTATGTGTATATGGCGGGCGGAAATAAATTAAGCCAGCTCATAAATTAGAGCAATTCAAGCAAAAAATTGTTGTCCAGTCAACATTTTGTGGTGCCCGCACCAGCACGCATACTGCCATACAAATAGTGCCACATATTTATAACTTGGCCAAAAATTATTGTAGTGAGTGCCCTCAAAGTACGCAGTCACTGGCCCTCAATTCCTCTTTTCTTCATAAAGCAACAAAAATTGCTAAGCATTTGCGTTTCGCGATTTGCTTTGTTGGCCGATAAAGAAAATGATTGTCTAAAACTTGGCGCATATCGCCAAGCCGGATGTTCTGGGGGCCATAAAAACTAGCGGGCGGCTCTAGAAGTGTTTTTGTATTTGTGTGATGATTGTGTGTGGGTGTATGATGTGTGTCTGTGTGTGTACGTCGCCAGCAGGACGACGCTCAATGGCGTTTTATTGTTAACCATTTCGCACAGCTATACGACGAGTACAATCGTATATGGAAATGCCCGCTCCCGCACAAAGGAAGTCAATGTGTTGGAGGAGTGGGGGTCCAAAACTATTTTGGCAGTTTGTTAGTTTGACTAGCCGACAATGAAGTCAGTTTTTAGCCGGTTGGCCAGTGCCAAGTAAGCCAACTTTTTCATTGTAAAGAGTTAGTAAAACTATCGTATCGGAAATGCAGCGCCAAGTTACTTGCCTCCTTAGATTTTTTTTGTGGCATTTTCGTAGCACTGCTGAAAATGTTAAGTTTTAATTTCTCTAGGCCATTTTAAATTTTTAGTCGAATTGATGAATACAATTACACGGTTCAAGTTTTCGATTGGGCTGCGTACCAAAGTGGCCCTCAATTGACCCCTTATTAAACTTCAATGCGAAACAGTTGCATGTAACAAGCTTCCGATTTGGCCACAGTTCTTCCATCTTTTTGAAATGGAACTTTGACATTTGTAGCTCTCTCGGGTTATAGGGTTATGCTGAAACAAATATATAGAACTCAACTGTTTCACTCAATTCAAATTTTCGTTTGCCCGAAGTCCCAGCTCTTGATGTGATTTTCAGCTACTTGTACTGCTTACCAATGCAGGTGCGTAAAATACTCGAAGGCATTTATGCAGATCATTTAAAACATAAATATAGTATAAAATATTATTTTATTTGATTTGTAAAATTCTGGATTATATAATTTGCTTACGTCAATAACCGCAGACTTATGTAGCCAACATTTATACATACATATGTTATTATTTTTAAGCAGTTTTTTTTTGTTCATCAGGAACAACAGCAATAACAATAACAAACAAGCCGAATAATAAAAATATGAAAAGCTTTTTCAGCCGAAAACAACGTAGCAGCAATAGCAACAACAATGTCAATAAAAATTGAAACATTGAAGGCACAACTCATACAAAAAACACGAGCTGCGCGAAAAAGTATGCTATACATATAGACACATATATATATTATTTTATTAAATCGCAGGATGACTGTCGACTCCACGAGTGGCAGGCTCTTGGCTGCTGCTGGAGGCCATTTGCCGTTAACTTGGCCAGTGCCGGCATAGTAATTAATGCTTGTAAGTGCCACTTGTCTCGCTTTCTGTGTGTGGGTGCGAGTATGTTTGTGTGAATGTGGTTGTGTGAGTGTGAGTGTGCAGCATAAGCTGCGAAGCGTTGCCACATTTTCAGATTTTGCGTTCTATTTTTTTTTCGGAGGCTGATTGTTAATTGCATGTTGCCAACATATGTTTGCTTGTAAATGTGAATTTTTCGACAACTACGCCTCTCTCAGCTAATGCGCGGCAATTAAAAAGTGTTGCCAATGCTTCGCAACAAGGCCGCACAAGCCACAGTGGCAGGCAAATCTTACGCTCCATCATACTTAATATCGTTTTCAAGCTTGCCACATGGCGTATGCGTATTGCCGCTATGAGCGGCAAACTTTGCACACTTTACATTCATCAGCTGGCAATAAAAACAATCAGCAAGGACGGCAGCTCATATAAAAAACAAGTACGTAACAATTAAACGGTGAGTGCTCAACTGAAATGTACCCTGTCTACAAAATATAATTATAGAATGGGTTTTTGTTTGGTATACATCGAATTTTATTATTTATTTATTATAACTTTTAAATTAATAATTAATTGTAGCAATAACTCAGAAAAATAGGCTTGATCGAATCATCTATAATGATTGTAAATATATACTCACTATGTTCATTCATTTTTCTATCTGCTCAACTTTATTATACCCCACACATATATAATTATTAGTACGTGGCATAAAAAATACATATTTATACATAAACAAAAATATATAAGGATATATGTGTGTGTGTACATTTTCTAGACACATCTGCGTATCATGATGTTGTCCTTGGCGTATTTGTGTTTAATAAGTTCACCAATAATGAGAAAATATTCTTATAATAAAAGCGTGTGTTAATAAGTAATTTTAACTATTATCTGCCGACTACAATTTCTGCTTGCATAAACTAATTAAATATGTTTCGATTTGATAAAGTACATTATACAATTGGATTGGAAAAATTAGTTGTACAAAATATATTATATATTCTATTGTCTGAATTATTTATTTATTATATATATTTAGCTCTATAACAAACTAAGTTTTATATTCTATGGTCTGAATTATTTACTTATTAATATAAAATATTAAACATTTATGTACAAATAATATTACAATTAATAATCCAACAATAATTACGAGCGCTGCTAAAAATAAAAGTCGTTTATACTTTTATATGCGTTCTAATAAATTTCAGCCTTTAATTAAGTTATATATTCTATCGATCTTGGTGGACGACATGGATGTTACATAGAATGAGAGGGAGTCGTTTGTAAAGTGGACTTTTCTGGTACTCTCTGTTATTACATGCATCTAACACAAGGATATTTGTTAATGTAAAGGAAGTAGCAATTTAAAAATTCTTATTATTATTCCTGCTAAAAACTAGTTAGCCATATATTAACTTAACACGGAATTTCAATAATAGTTGTGTGCTCAGCAGAGAGGAGAATATGAGAGTATTTGCCTGAATGCGATTTCACATTACATAATTGCAGAAATGAAATACTTAAGCAATTGGCGATATTACCAACTTGTCTGTCACTATTATTAATTTCCAATATCGTAAATTGATATATATAGTAGTATGTAGGCTTGAATCATGTACACGTCCATTCAATTTTCTGTGGCTGTGATTACCTGTGTATTTTGATAGCCGGAGCCCAACACCCAGAGTGATTGGGCAATTTATAAAAGCGTTTGAATCATTTCACTCCTTCGGCTTTTGGCATTCGAGGTTTGCGTGTTTAAATGCTTAGGTAACAAATATTTGACCAGGCATGGAAAGGTCACGAGGTGTGACTTGAACACTCGAATGCAATCGCAAAAATAGTGTTTAATCAAATTCAAATCCACACACACACACACACACACATGCACACATTCTTTTATAGCACTCGCAAATGATAATTTGATTAAATTCTTCTTCCACTGCTTCACACCCCAGTCCCTCAGTAACTAACTAATAGTACGTTGAGTTGAATTCAGTTTATTTTTAACATTTTCTATTTACAGTACTTTTGTGGGCGTTTGCCCACTTTGCATGAGAAAGCTACTTTTGTGTAGGCGTAGATGTGTGTGTGTTTGTGTGTGCGTGCGTGTATGAGCGTATGTGTGAATAAAACTAGAGCGCACCTTGGTGCTATTTTTATACGCCACAGCCACGAACAACAATTGTCGCTTACTTTTCCACTAAGTGTTTTTTTTCATGTTGCCGCCACATCTTTGGTGCAGCATCCTGGGGCAAGTTCGCGTTGTTTTTGTTTCTGTTGCTGCTGTTAGTTGGCAACACTTAAAATATAGCTTAGCAAATAACGTCAAGCATTGTATAAATAAATATATACATGACACTGAACGTTTTACTCACACATTATTTAATAAATTGCTGTGCAGCTGAAGGACCCTGAAAGCCCGTGTAGATGCAATGCTCGAGCGTTGTTGCAACAACATTTAAAAGGTTTTTGGTAACAGAATACATAATACGTATGTGTTTTATTAATTAAAGTACTCTTAATATTCCAGTAAAAGAATATTTTATTTTGAAAATCAATCAATAATTGAAAAGGTGTCAGATTAAAATTTTATGTAAATTCCCGTTGTTAAATTTTTAATGAAAGTATGTAAACGGATGTCGTTTATTGAGCCACACAAAATAAAGAAATATTTTTGTATATAATAATAATTTAAAAAGTAGAACAAAGCATGTTTGACCCCATAAAGTACATACTCTTGATCCGCATTAGTCAAGTCGATATCGTTGCGATATATGCTGATAAAATGTATCTCAGTGTTGATCTCTCGAATTTCTCGAATTTCTCTAATTTGAAAACAATATTTTATAGTTGGGTTCAGGGTAGCTCGTAGTCGAGTTCTCTCGGCTTATTCTACATTTAATTGGATTTTCAGTGAATATCGATTTGTTTGTTGTAATTGCTATTAATTAACTCTACATTATTTATGGAGCTAAAAACCTAAGCTTCAAATGCTTCGCTTTAGTAAAACTAAATTGAAGTCTCTTGTCACCTATCAATAAAATCGCATTTTCGAAATCCTCACTTAGGATAAGTATTTCAATGTTTTAATTTTAAAATTGAACTCTATATCCATCATAATCAATGATATAATGACAGTTCAAAGTAAAATTCTCAAATGACTGAAAATTATTTTCCATTATTTCAATAGCTTTTTACTTCGACACTAATTTTCTAAGATTCTAAGGTATAGGTTCAAATTTTAATTTTTTAGTGACTACTACATTATCTTAGGGAACGATTCTTTATTTTTCTACATCATATATTGACTTTGTCATGTGTGTGAAAATGTATAGAGCGTACTGTTCGCGTAAGGTGATTTTTGTATGCAAGGGGATGGCCATTTGCGACTAGGGAGCCTAGTTAAATAATTAGCATGCGATTACAAATTTATACACATACTTTGCGTTAGGGCCATGCGTTTTGCTTTTTTTTGGTATCTTCGTAGGTTTTTCTTTGCGCTGTTTCGTGACTACTTGCGTCTCACAATAAGTCCTATTCTAAAAAAAAGGTGTAGCACTGAAAAAATATGGGAAAGTATCGTCGATAATTTGATATAAGTTGATAGAGTGAAGATTATAACTCTCTTCTATTTAAAGCCAACAACCATTAATACACACAAAAGTCACAAATGAGGACACTTTGGTCTGTATGCTTAAGGCAAACTAGATTTAAGAAGTGTTTACGAGTCTTACATTCATAGACGATCCTAATTGCCAGATACCGTGTGATAACAAAAGATTCTTACATTAGTCATTAGTATTAGCTGTGTAAATAAACTGTGTGATTCAAATTGAGGTCAAGCGAAGTTCAACTTAAATATTGTTGTCAAATTAAATATGATATTTTATTTTTATTGTTAAATTGTTAAATATTTTAGTGTAGATAAGGACTATTATTCTTTTTTTTATGGATTTGAAGTCTCGACATCAGACTGTTGAGGAGTGTTGATTGTTAAACCACTCTTTATATACATATGAGAGTGTGAGTGTGGGTGTGTGTGTGCGCGTGAGTAGGTGATAAATTTGCATTTATACCGTTACGCTATTGTTTACTTTGTAGGTTAGTTTGTTTGGCTTGCCTCTGCTATGTATATATTTACCTTCGATGCCTTTGACGGCAGCAATGTCGATGTCGATGACGATGACGATGACGACGGCGAGGACGAGGACGAGGACCACGGACGAGTTAACCTCAAAGCATGGCAGCCAGCAGCTCCCTCTGATACAAACCCGATGCTCCAAGCCAGAACAGAACAGAACAGAGCAGAACCTCTTGACTTGCCACACTCGACTCGGCTCGTCGCACTTGACTTGGCCCTCGTCTGGTTCTTCCTGTTTTTCTTTTCTTTTTTTCGTCTTTTGCGTGTCTCGTTTTTATTTGGTAATGACTTTGGCTTATTAATTTACTTGTATAGTTGCGCACATTTTTGTTACATTTTCAGTTTTTGCCAACTTGTCACTCACTTCACTTTACTCTCAACCCGCACGCACACCACGCATTCTAATTTTACGTTGTTTTCTGCTGTTTTGTTCTTCTGGCTGTTGTTGTTCTTGTCGTTGCCTAAATTCGCTTGCGAATGGAGCGACACAGCAAAAAGCCAAGCAAGCAGCCTGCAGAAGTAAAAAAAAACTGTATCTTTTAGATCTGGGCATATCCTTTATCTCGGACAACGCAGCAGCGCAGTCGGCAGCAGCAGCAGCTGCGACGTTGGCGGAGCAGCAACAGAAGTAGCATGAGCAGCTGCGGCTGTGAAACCGCCAGCAGCTGTAGCTGGAAAAAAATTTTTTTGACTACGCTGCTAGACGCAAATTGAACGCTCGCATTTAGTGAATTCGTTTGAATTGATAACAATCAACAATCGACGACAAACAAGAAGAAAAAAAAACAGCAGCAGCAGTAGCAGCAGCAGCAGCAAAAGCAGCATACCATAAATAAAAGTTAAGAACAAACCGCGGTGCGTTGCCGCCAAGCAGCCCAGTTTTCGTTGGCGTCACAGTTAACCGTTGCCGTTATTCAGGAACTTTGCGACGCGCACACGAGAGTATCCTATACACAACTGATTACAGTTACAGTCCCTGCAGCGACGGCAAACGCGACCGCGACTCAAACGCTGACGTCGACGTCGTCGTCGCCTCGTCTCTGATTCGTTTCGGTTTTGCGTTCGTATCGGGAGTGCGGCGACGATGACGGAGACGGCCAGGTTCCGTTACTGAAATTTGACTAAGCACAGCTTTGGTATTACCTTACTCCTGACAAGCTGAGAATGCGACGGAGACTGAAGCGGCAGCGCCGACAGCTTCACATTATTATGCTCTCGCCGCTGCCTTGACAGCGGGGACAACTTGCGGCGAGAGCGAATGCCAAAGAGAGCGTACGAAACTAGAGAGTCAGATAGAAGCTCGTCAGAAGAGAGGTTTTGGTGCGATGGCTCCCGCGCATACAGTGGCACAATCAGAAATAATTAAATGACTAATTAAAACAGATTAAAAAAATATATTAAATGCGAGTAACATTGTATTTAATTTTGAAGAAATGGCCAAATTTTGAGAATATTAAAATTCGATTACAATAAGCTTCTCTCTTAATTGCATAATTGGTTCCACTGTGCCGCCTGCAAGCCCCCATTTTGTTTAGCAGGTTGCGAGTGACACAGTCTGGCAGCACCAAACAATTGTGTGGCTTCTCTCGTCTCGGCTTTTGGTCTGTTTCTAGTCTCGACTCTGTCTCGGACATATGTATGTAGATACATACGTTTGGACATATTTTGGGCTCATGTTGCGCTGCTAGCGTCGCAGTCGACGACGCTGTTAACTTTCACTGTTAGTCGACATCGTCGTCTTTTGCCAGTGTGGCTGAGAAATTACACCCCAGAGCTTAGGATGAGCATACTTGGTATGCCTGCCCCATGCCTCACACTCCCCCTCCTTACCCAAGGATTGTTGAGTATTGAGCATTGCCACACTTTTCACCAACAACCGACGAGAAACAGAAGGACGAATATTTAACAATCAAATGGCAAGAGTTTAGTAAGCGTGTGCATGTTGTCTCTTTGTGTGTGTGTGTGTGTGTGTGTGTGTGTGTGTGTGTGTGTGTGTGTGTGTGTGTGTGTCTAATTATTGTTACTCTTGCTGTTCTTTTTCATTTTTCAAGCTCTAAAATGGACTACTTGTGGGATGATGGACACGGCAAGCAATGAGCATTTGGGAAGCTGGGAATAAGACAGGAAGCTTTCTGGACGAGCACTTGGCGCACGCTTGCGAGCCTTTCACATTTAGCGTATTAACTCATTAAACGTTGAAAAGCCCATTGCCTGCTAAATGTGCACACATCTGCCAAAGGAGGTGTGTGTGTGTGTGTGCATGTGTAAAATATGCACAAGTGACGCCTATGTGGCTGGTTTTGCTTGGCTTGCTGCTACTGTGGCTATGGCTGGCATTTTTCACACTCAGACCGCGAGGGAGTGGTGTTGAGAGGGTGGGGGAGGGTTGGGTTATGGGGGGTTGTTTGCTTGAACTCGCCGCTTTATGCAATTTAAATTAATTTCTGTAATTATTTTAGTGGAGCACTTAAATGGCTTTATTTAAAATGCCCAAGCTTTGTGGCATGAGATCCTTTGTGCGTCTTTGTTGGCGTTACTCATACACTGCGTTGCATGCGCTTAAAATATGTACAGGAAAGTACGACATGGCTTAGCTAAAATGACAGTTGCGTGCCTCAAGTAATTACAACGCAAGTATGATGACCATGAAGTGTCGTCGTCGTAGTCTAAGCCATGGCAGCCTTAGTCGCGCACTCAACGCAATGTGTTGCATGTCCCGGCAGACACTATGGCACCAGCTGCCAATTCTCAGTTCATTGCGATACGTCAAGCGGTGGCCGCAACGGCTTTAGAAGTGGCGCCACACCAGCTTTAGTAGCGACTTTTAGCACACGAAACTAAATGAAAACATTCCCAAGTTTCTTACCAAAGTTTTGCAGTTAACACAACAAAAATAAGAACAACAACAATGTGAACTACGGTAAACAATATTGTTTAACAAACTGTGGCATGCGGCATTCCGTCACTTATTAATTTAATAACAATGCAGAGAAACTGGCTCAGATAAGATAAACTTGGTATACAAAACTTGTTCGACTTTTGCTTAAAAAGTGTAAATAAAAATATACTTAAATTCTATGAGTCTTTTAACTGACATATTGTTAGTAATTATTGTAATTCTGGTCTAAACATAGAATAAGAAACAAAAATAATTCCAACAAGGACTTTAGCAGCCATGGTTCCATCTTGGTACCTTAAGTATATAAATAAATTTATTTTATGACTTGAATGCATAAAAATAGAATAAATAACTTTAAATCTTTGACAATATTCCTTTATACTCAATTTGTATTATTCAATATAAAAATATATAATATATATATGAAAATGTCTAAGCTCCTCTTACCCTCAACCTATTGAAAATAAATATATTTTTGGTTTATCTATTTATTCCGCTTTTCTGTTATGTCATCATAACTTTTCTGTTCCTTAAACAAATTTAGAAGATAATTTTGTCTTCATAGTTTTGCCGTTATGCAGAAAAGATCGTCCTGTTCGAGTAATTTGTAAATCGTAGAATGCCTTACGTAACGCATTCCCGACGGAACTCTCTCCTCCTTTAATTACATTTTCAATAAATAAAAATATATCGTAGAAACCTCAGATCATGCATAGCTGTGGTTAACTTACTCCACAGCTTTTCTTTAGTTTATATTTGACTCTATATCTCCCTTTCTCTCTTTTCTTAACTTTTTTAATTCCCTTATTATTAAGCTACTGACGCTTTAAAAAATGTTAATCAGTTTGGATTTTTTCTGGGGTTTCCTAATCATTGACATAAATGTTGGACAATTTTACATTTTAAGAGCCCAGGTTTTTTTTATTTATTGTATGCTTTAATTTTTTATTTATCATTTAAAATTTTTAATTTAATATAATTAAATTCGAAACATTAATTTTAAATTGTTGTTTTTTAAAACCTTTACAAAATTGTGCTGTTTTAGTCCACATTGAATAAATAAATACTATAATGAACTACTAATAAACAAGCCGATCTCAAAGACAACAAGAACTAGATACTTCAATTATAATGTAAGTTCTCATACACCAAACAGATATCGAGTATATTTTATTATTCGATAACTTTCACCGTTTCCAAAATTTCAATAAAATTGATTAATTATCGAAATAATAGCCACAATTTTAAAGATATTACTATATAATGACTAAGTATTGATAATTTTTACAAATTTCATTAGATTGATTGAGAAACTGCGAGGAAAATCGTATTTTACCAAATTACACATCAGCAATAGTTTTTAAACTAAAATATATCACCGATTTTTAAACATTCACCTAAAAATATTAACATTATCATTCCACTAGATCAAAGTTGTGTAATTATATGAAAATATACATTTTAGCTCATAAATTGTCATATATTTATCATATTAACAATTACACTTTGATAGGATTGGAGAAAGTATCTACTTATCCAAGATAAGCACAATTCAAACTTAACCATTGACTTACTTACACATTCATATAAACTTACCATTCAGAATAAACAGACAGATTAGCGCTATTTTATTAATATTATATTTGTAATATTCTCTTTGCTGTTCGCCTTCAAAAAAACTTGCACTACGTCCAGCAGGATTATATTAAAATACATGTTTGTTTCTGTATTTTTAAACTGTTTAATTTTTGTTTTGCAGCAGCTCATAATTTGCGCATTTATAAATAGGGTATATACATATATGCACACAGGCATGTATATATTTATATAAATATATATTTATATATATATATATATATATATATATATATATAATACAATAAATAATTGTTTAGATGCGGATGGTTTTACATTTGTTGTTTTGAATGCTACGTTTTACAAAATTACGAATATGACAAATGCACATATGTATTTATGTATGTATGTGTTAATGTATTTATGTATTCATGTAGGAAGGAGGAAAGCTTGATACAATAACAGTCGAAGGAGGAGTTGCTTGTTGGTTAGTTTACGGATGCATCGCATGCTATTCTATTCCGCCGTGGAATAAATCGTTGAAGGCACTTCCGGTTGCTCAATGGCTGCAGAGTTTGTAGCAGCATCGTCCACCTTTTGCGGAGATTCTGGCACATTATGGACAGGTTTTTCCTCGCCAGAAGCTTCCGTTGCTGTTGCCTCCGCTTCTGGTTCCAATGTTGAGGTCTGTTCCGATGAGGCGGTGTCCGTTTCCACCTCCGATGCCGATGCTACCGCCGCCGCTGCTGCAGCTACAGCAGCTGCCGCCTTCGCCTTTGATTTGGCCTTCTTTTTGTTGGCGTTCTTCTTGGCATTGTTTGCCCGCTGCTGCTCCTCGGCAGCTTTGCATTTCTCCGCCTCGGCGGCGACAATCTTCGCGTCATTTGTCGTCAGCAGTTTCATTTGGTTCTGCAGATTGGCCAACGTTTGTTTCAGCTCCGCACAATTACGTGTCATCAGCTCCATTTTGGCATTGTCCGCCAGTGGTGCCACTTTAATGGGCTCTGGCTCTGGGGGCAGTTGCGGCATGGCGGGTATCTCAATATTCTGATCTCGCAGCGTCTGATGTAAAGTTGTCCTCTCCAGTTGCAGGGCCCGCAGCAGCTTTTGCAGCTGCTCCACCTGTTTGAGGAGACGTTCCGATTGCTGATCCCGCTGCTGCTTCTCGGTGGCCAGTTCAATCACCATGGCATTGGCCTTGTCATGCTTTTGGCGCCAGCCGAGCGCTTCCTTTTCGATTTTCTTCGTGTGCTTCGACATTTTCTCCAGCTCCAGCTTATAGCTGCTAAAGACTTCGTTGGATTTGTGCAGCGATTGCTGAAAATCATCGTATTTAGCCGTGTAAATGTTCAACTGTTCCTTCATCTGCTGTTCCCGCTCCGTTAGCTCCTTGATGGCACGTTGCGCCTGCAACAGTTTCTCGAGTCCAATTTGATTTTCTCTGTTAATATATAGCATCAGAATATATATGTGGAATTATAAATAACGCGCTCACTTGGTGAGTATCTCCTTCTCCATGGCCGCTTCTACCTGTGCCTTGTTGAGCTTGGCCTGATGGAGCTGGGACTCCAGTTGAACCTGCTCGTTCAGCTTCTCCAAATGCTTCTCACGCGCCTGATATTGCTCCGCCAGCAGTTTTAACCTAAAAATAAAGAGAGAAGAAAAACAAATGATGAACATATGGTTGTCTTGTTGTGTGGCAGCCACACACACACAAACACAGTGGCACAAGCACATGAATGGCGTCTATAAATAGAGAGGCCGGTGTTTCTATTTGAGTTAATGTTGCTCACTTTTTGGTCATTTCGATGTTGTAATCGCGCAGTTTGATGTTCTCCTCGTTGTTTTTGGTCAGCGACTTTTGCACCTCGTTCAGCGAGCTCTGAAACTTGATCTGGCTCTCCTTGCGTCGCTCCTCCTCCACCTTGATCTGCAGCATGCTCTCGTTTTTCACCGACTTGAGGATGCGCTGCTGCTCGCGGCACACCTCCTGCAGCTTGTCCCGCATCAGGACACTCTTGTTCAGCTCGCGCTGCACCTGCTCCTTCTCCCGCTGCTGCGCCTCCATCTGGCGCTGAAGCGCTCGCATCTCGCTGTTCAGTTTGCTCACCATTTTCTCGCTTTCCATGTGCCGCTGCAGCAGCAACTTCAGTTTGTCCTCATTTGTGCTGCACTCGTCCAAGGATTTTAGCACCTGCCAAATGTGTTGTTGTTGTTTAAATGAATATGATTTGTCGATTGCCATTACTTACCACATCTTCTAGTTTTGAGTCCCGTTGCTTTTCGTCGCGGGCGATCCGCTTGTTTTTGCTTGCCTTCTCCATGCTTGATCTTGATTCGTCCGTGCGCCCGTCTTTCTCTTTCTATACCTATCTATATCTCTATATGTGTATGTACCGCTCGTTCAAATTATTCCTATATTTGTTGAGTTTGCTGACTACAGTGTGACCGAATATTTCTATTTCAAATGACCTATTCGCTTTAAGAAATTTAACCAAAATACCTCTGTAAATACACATGTCTTCATAAAAATATACCAAATACTTGAAATATACCACCAAATCGATTAGGTGTGTCCGCTATTCGATAAGTTGGAGGGCGGGATGTTCCCAACATTCAAAAATATGCTTTATACGCATAAGATAGCTGTCCAGCTATATTGAATTTAGCACAGTTGTATTCTATATTGATCTCAGTTGTCATACATGTAAGCAAATAGCTATTAAAGATATGTTTCTCAGAATATTTTACCATTTAAGCAGCACAATAAATATTAGCTTATATCTCTAACGTTTCCAATTTATGCCAATAGGTGGTGATTATCGATAGTTATTGTGGTTGAAACATCGGTAGCGATAGCACCTCTAGTTATACACTCGATACATCCGATTGTAGAGTTAATTTTGTATGTATGCGTGTGTGTGACTTCGTCATATGACATTTTTCACGTCGCTCGTATCGAGTCTGTCTTCGTCTTCGTCACTTGCTTTTTTCAACTTGCACGGGAACTACGGCAAAATCGAGCACCAAAAAACACATTAAATTGTAGAAACAGCTTAAGATGGCCAGTCAAACGCAGGGAATACAGCAGTTGCTTGCTGCTGAAAAGAAGGCAGCCGAAAAGGTGGCCGAGGCCAGGAAGCGTAAGTGCATATCGAACACAACAAAATTGCACCCCTCCTCACCCACTAAACGGTTGATAGTTACAAAAAAGCTTACGACTTTTTTTTTCGCTAACGACAACGTAACGCGTTATGCGCCTCGAGTCGAATCGCGTATCGTGTCTCGAGTCACATGATGCGTTTTGCGTTTGAAGTAAATACTGACAGAAAGAGAGAGAGAGAGTAAAATTGAATTAAATTGCAGGCAAGGCGAGGAGATTGAAGCAGGCCAAGGATGAGGCCACCGAGGAGATTGAGAAATTCCGTCAGGAGCGCGAGCGCGCCTTCAAAGAATTCGAGGCCAAGGTAAATTTAAATCACAATTTACGATATGCACTTTTAAATACTTTTATTAACTTTGAAATATTTAAATAAAATCAGCACATGGGCAGCCGCGAGGGAGTTGCTGCTAAAATCGATGCGGATACTCGGGTGAAGCTGTCGGACATGGAGGGGGCGATTCGGACGCGCAAGGAGCCCGTCATCCAAGAGATTTTGCAGTTCGTCTACAATATCTCGCCAGAGGTGCACAAAAACTACAACAAGAAGGTTTAGGGGCTGTTTCCTGCTGCTTTTATTTGATTGTTTTTGGCCGCTCGCTCGCAAAAATATGCTCGTTTCTATTGTAAATTCGATGTCCAAGTTCAACTCTTTTAATTCATAATTTAGCCACTAATTAATAATAGAGCGTACTATATGCCTATACATTAATTAAACATTGCTGTATTATTATTCCATATATTAAAATTTGTTGTTTCACCAAGAGAGTATCCCTCGGTGCAGTTTACAAAAAATTGTATATTTCTTATTCGTTAATTTTCCTTGGCCATTGTTTGCCCACTATTTGTATTGTATTTTGTATTTTAATTATGTTTAATTCCGTACAAATACAAGTTGTTTTCCTGAACTGGGTTTTCATTTTATGTATTCTAATTTTATATCAGAAGCACTGATAACATCAACGACGTTCAGACATGAATGATGGATGCACGGATTATCATTTTACTATTACAAGAAATGCTATCATTTTGTCGTGGGCCTTGTAACGATACAAACAGCCGGATGTGAATAATATGTTTATAAAATTTATCTCAAGAGTGTTCCTATGGATGAAAGAGCTAAAAACAACTTATAATTGTTAACGGTTCTTACTTAAGCTATTAATCCGTTATGGACCAGACGGGGAACCAAATATAATTTTTAAAATGTTTGAAATTTACTTTCATTCTGTTAACCATTATTTTTTAGATTGAGTCAAATAAGCTTTGATCTTAAATTGGTGATTTCGGGCTGCAAGTGTATTTAATCTTCGGTGTGCTTAAGATAAGCACAAATTTTTCTCTCCGCATTCTTATCAATGCACGCATGTCGTACAACTTGTATGTCAATCTTTTTAGGTTTAGCTGATTTTTGCATTTGGTATTTTTTTCGTTAGGATTTTTCTCTGTATTTTTATCTTTGTAAGGGAATTGTAATCGTTAGTGTTTATATTGGTTTCGTTCGGAGAGGTGCTGTAGCGCTCGCCGCTTGGTCTAGTCCATTATTTTAAGCGCAATCATTGCCAGTTAATTGTGTAATAAAAGACAATGAATTACAGTGATAAGAGTCGCAATTGCTAAGTCCAATCATATCTGATGCTCGCGTTGACCGCTAGCTGACCAGCCTAACATACATACATATACCCACACATACAGACACACACATAGATGACGAGCGAGAAATTTGCACAGTTTACCAAAAATTAAAACACGTCTAAAGCGGAATGCTAAATTTAGATAATGGCGGCTATGCTGCTGATGCGCTGGAAATGGAGACAGCGAAATCGTCAGCATCAACCCAGATGCTACCTGCCTCCGACGAGGTTTCCTCAAGGCTGTCGAGCGAAGAGCTACCAGCTGCTCAGTTTGAGAAACCCTATTCGGCTCCATTGGCGCCTTACAATGAGGAATTGTTGCAGCGAGTTGGCCTCAGAGACAAACTGGTGCCTAAAGGTAGCATCTGGGGGGGCGAAAGAGATGCCTCTCGGCGACTTGTGCGGCTCGAGCGAGGCGACTATGGCGACGATAAGTCTAATATCAGAAACTCATCGTCGTACGAAGCAATCAACATGCACGAGAAGCGCGCCAGATTCGCAGAGAGGTAAGCAAAATGAAGATACACTTGGGGACATAATAAAAGCACCACAGTTTTTTCTAATTTGTAAGTTTAAGGAACTTATAAAAACGTTTTTAGAAGACGAATACGAAGACGAAATATCATTAAAGAAGTGAGAATGAAAAATACATTATGTTATTCAGCACTTTAAACTTATTTAACTTTAATAAAATTAAAAATTGAATTTTATGAAAACTAGTTGGTGCGAAGTTTCCCCGCGCTAGGGAAGGAATGCCTGAATAAGAAAATAAAACGAAGTACCAACAGCGTTGTGTACTCAACCAAAGTTTATTCAAGATGTGATGTCTTCCCCGCTGAGGTCAACCTCATCATGGCCTTTCGCCTGCATTGAGTAACCGACCATGCGGTATTCTTTCCCCTTGGGTTTAAACTTGCCCTTATGATGACCCTTGCTACTGCAACGGAACCAAAACTATAAGATGGCTTATTGTTGGTTTCTTACTAGTCCACGCTTCCATTGGTGTCATCTCGATCAGTGCCTTTTTTTAAATAACCGTTGAGCGTTTTGTTTACATATTCGCCGTTGTCGTAGCGAATGCACTTGATCATCTTCCCTGTCTGACGCTCTACCAGATTTTTGCACTCCACGAACTAGTGAAATACCTCGTGCTTCCATTTAAGGAAATACACAAAAATCCGTCTTGATTTGTCATCAATTAACGTAAGGAAATGTTTAGAGCCGCCAAGAGACTCCGTTTTGAAAGGGCCCCACGCACCAGTGTGCCTAGTTCCAGAAGTTCTTGCGCTCGGCTTTCTGTTGATCCTGGAAATGGCTGAACCTTATTCAACATGCACGTCTTGCACGACACCCGTTGTTAACATTATAATTCAGGTGACCATATCTGTTATGCCACAACTCGTCTGTCTGACTTAACAGCAGCATAACATCTGTTACGATGACTTTCAAATGTAAACACATTTCCTACTCGTTTGGTGTCGAGTATACATTCGCCGCATTAAACACTCCTGCATTTGTTGCATCAAAATTTACAATGTACTTCTTTGCTATGGCTTCACCCACATACCAGTGTACACAAATCCGTTTTGAACTTCGCCTCTGCCTTCTGCTTACAAGAAGCCGGCGTCCGCCAAACCGATCGTTTCGGTATGCGCCTCAAAATTTGAAGACATTTGTTTATCAGAACACATATGACTTGTTGCTTCACTGTCCAACATGTTCAGCAATGCTGCTGTCCGTTCTTTATTTCATAACTTTTGGCAATTACTTTGCGACAATTCGCCTTAATGCCTTATGCCTTACTTCTCCACAGTTGTAACAGGCAAACATTTTCAGTTTTTTTTTGTAGTAACCTCGCACTAGCGCTATGCCTCTATCTAACTGTAAAGACCTGCGCGACATTGTTGTGTTTTTCTGCGCTCTCTTTCCTCTCGCCTTCCTCCGTCAATTTTATACATAGAATTTCAAACGCTGGAAGACTGTCGTGCGTCTCGATGAAGACAACTACATTCTCATATAGGTCTGGAAGACTGGAAAGCAAAATAATGACCTTGAGCTCGTCAACTATTGCTACTCCAATGCCGGCAGCTGATCCATGATTCCATTAAATGTGATCATGCGTGAATTGAGCAACTTTTTGTATACCGAGACTTTACGCACCGGCCCGCTTGGCTGATGGACTTCGCAAACAACCCAACTGCGATTTTTTCTTTTAACACATCCGAGTTCGTAACTCTGGATAGCGAGTCAGTAAACTTTAACCAATGTTATGAGGCCACGTACTCTGGGCCCATAACCTGTTAGAGCGGAGTTTCCCCGCGTCAGGGAATGCCTGAATAAGAAAATAAAACGAAGTACCAACAGCGTTATGTACTCAACCAAAGTTTATTCAAGACTGTCGCGATGCTGTTAGTTAACAATATTGATATTCATTAATGACGGACTTAACATATATATATACTCGTAGATGCTCGGTTGCATTGAATGTAAATTAAGATAATTAAAAAAAAAAATATATACAATTTGAAGGAAACAAATTGTAACACCATTTTTTAAATATGTACTGATAATTATGAAAACTAAAAATAAATAAGTGATTTCCATAAAGGTCGTAAGTGGTGCTTTAATTTGTTCGCTACTTTTGGGCACTTTTCTTTTCAAAGGAGAAAGATATGTATTGAAAATAATTCCGCAAACAGAACTGACTTTCATTTATGGAGGGAATACTAAAACATATATTAAAAACCAATATTTGACAAAATTGCGAAACTAATGTTTTGCTCTTGCTTTCATAAGAGAAAATGTCGTAGTTGTGCCATTATTTTCTTCGCAACTGTATATATGTATATATCTATGTGTGTGTGTGTATGCGTGTGTGTTTGCGTGTGTGTATGTGTGTGTGTATCTGTGTGTATGCACTATCGAGGTCTATACTAAGGGAAATGCTTATTAACTTAATTACCTTTCGTTTATTGCTATCTATTGTAGTGCTCAGCTATTCGTGTTTACCGTTACAGGGTGATTCCCTACAGTTGGTTTAAATCAGAATTATCGGATTGTCGTTTTTAATGCGTTATTATTCTTATTATTATTATTATTCCTCCTACTTTAGAGATATTTTGATCACAGCAGTTTCGCACACACTAAGAAATTTCTACATAGAAAAAAAAAACCTTTTAAAAATAGGAACAGATTACTTGAAGAGTACAAATTTAATTTATTATTTGTATATTGTATACATGTATTGACATATATATATATATATTTTTTTTTTTTTGGCTGAAAAATAGTGCGCAGAAATTTGATTTAGTTGAAAATTAGAATCTATTCTAGAATTAAATCGTTTTGGGTCGTGCAGAGCCAATACGTTTTAGACATTAGTTTTAGCTATATCAATTTAGATAGGCGCCCTGTTTGTTGCTTTAAGATAAAAAATTGTCCGTCTTTTTAAAGTGTGAAATTATGTTGGTTGATAAAAGCCCGTAATAAAATCTTTAATAAACAATCAGCAGATGTTTGGTTTGACTTCGGTCTGTGAGGGTAAATAATCTTCGGCGTTGATTCTTGATTTTTTAATATTCGTAAATACGGTATCGTTTTTAGATATTGTATGTATATATATATATCAAGAAGTCACATTCCCGCGTTTTTTAAGCTGATGATTTTATGCTGCAATTGGAGTGTAATACTCTGATGTCGGTTAGTCCCTTGGTTGTGCCCTTAATTGCAATATAATATAATACAATTTCAAGTTTACTGTAAATTTGATGAATGTATATATTGAAAATTTATCTAGAAGAAATGTGAATTTGAATGCACGTCTGAAAAATACAAATATATATAAAATTTATTAGCTGGCGTAGTGTACCTTGTATAAATCCAGATATTAATGCATTAATTTATCTCTGTATCTCTGTTAGTAACAAAGGTCACTCCCCTTTTAGGTTGATATTTAATTCATATTATCAAACGGCATAATTAACGGCACTCACTAACAGGATAGTAGACAGTTTTCTGATAATTGTTATGACATATTGGAATAACTGTTACTGTGTAACTACTATGAAAGCCGGAATCAGAATCCCACACACACACACTCACGCAAACAGATACGCGCGCAAACTGAGATTAAACCTCATTGATCTGATATGCTCTGCTCAAGTGCTATGCCTCACTCTCTTACACAGCCATGCTCACGTCTCGTGCGATGCAGACGCTAGCAACAGCTGATTTCTCGTTCTCGTCCGAGGGTAAGTTGGAATGTGGGCTGTCAAAGGGTGGGGCGGGGGTAACAGGTGCTTGACAATACAACCCGGTAAACAGGCAGACGCCTCTTGAATTACTCTCTTCGCTCAGCCGATTGTCGGCGAAGTCTCTTTGTCTTTTTTGTTCAGTTGGTTGACGTTGCTGCTGCGCGTTGGTCGTCGTCATCGCGCTGGGTTTTTTTCTACATCCACTGTGCTTAAGTGAATATTTATATTAAAAATTCGCGTGAAAAAAAAGACATTAGTCTAACCTTATTTTTTTTGCACATTTCTTTTGCCAATGTCAGTTTACTATTGGGTAGGTTAACAACATGACAGAGGATGCGTTACTCTACTTTGATGAATTCTTTTATTGGGGGTTTCTTGGTTACGAGCAGTTGTGATGTATTAATCATCAGTTCGGGGACATAATTCAATGACTTCTCTGTGTGCATATCTTTTGTGTGGGTGTACATGATGCGTGTGTCAGTTTATTATTATTATAATTTTTTAAATTTTTATTTGTTATTTATATATCCATTTATTTGTCAAATCAAGACGGCCTATAACACAAGAATGAACTATATGTCAGCAATGCGTTATATAAGCTATATGTATTTAAAATGCTTCTGCCAATTCTCTCATCTTTCTCTCATTTTTGTGTTTTTAATAAATTTTATATGTCGTGGCCTTGATTACAAAAAATAAGTTTATATATATGGCACTATAAAACAGTGGGCTTGTAGTCGAAAAAATACCTTCCAAATGTATTGTGTGTAAATGTGTCTAATTTTTAAGAAACTTCAAGTTAATCACTTTGTGCTGGAAGGTCATTTTTGGTATGAACTTTTGCGGCATATAAGCAATACAATCTAAAATCAAAACCATGAACACGAATCACAGGCGCAAAGAGAACACTCAACAACGAACTGCGGATAAAGATAGCTAAAAATACTCAACTTTAAATGAAGTTGCAGCAACTAATTCGTTTTGGTGATTCACATTTAATGGGAAAACCAAGTTGTGTACCACAATGCATCAATAATTGAAATGTGGTACAGAAAACTTACAGGCTTTACAAATATACGTTTTATTTTTGATAAAAAAATGAACAACGCTTTATTTACATTGTTTTCTTATTTCATATATTAACCCCAATGAACAGAGACCACTGCATAAAACCTTATCGCTTTTTTAAATGCACTTCTGAGAATTTTAATAATGTTCGCGATACCAACATTGTACAAAGATTCTTATTACAGAAGTAAAACAAGGCTTTTATAATCGTAATGATAAAATGTATACTCATAATTGGATTAGAGTGATTAAGTTCTGGCTAGCAGCACCTCGAATTTCAACCAAATTGTGTTATCTATTATAAAAGAAAGCAAGTGCTATTTAAAATATTTAGAAACCGTCAAATAATCGTCTTGATAAGAGCTGAATTAAGTGTCACATACATTTTTCTCTCGACGATTATTCATACTCATTGAATATGTACTTGTTGTTAATGCTATAGTGATTCACCGGAGGTATTTTTTAAAGCGCCAAAGCATCTGAATCATAAGAGATGTCAATGGAAATGTGTTTCACAGGCAAATAATAAATTGCAATACATATATATATATGAAAAAGTGTAGGTAATTTTCTCATTAGCACGTGTCTACAAATTGACATTCGCTCCAGGGAGAAGTTGAAAATATAGGGTGATGAGAAATTTAAAATGTCTCTGTGCTGTTTTGCGTTGTTATGACTTGTGTACATTTTCACAATTCTCTATTTGATATACAAAACGGCTGCATAAACAAATAAATTCATCAATATATAAACAATCCCCTGATGTTCACATAGGCGCCGTCTGGCTTGCAGTTAAATGTACTGTCTTCGTTATAATATTATACGTGTCATTTAGTGTTAACGGCTCTCATTCGCATTGACCTGAATAATTGGGGAGTGGAGTGCCGTAGCTGTTATAAGCTCTGGACACGCCAGGCCACAGGACGTCCGTGTTGCGCTAATAGGTCGTATAGAGACCCCGGGGAATCATTCCAGGGCAGTGTCCTTGTATTGACTTTTGTTTGATGAAATCACTCTCACATATTTATCCATTATACAATAACATATTGTGACCGTTAAAATTGAAAATATATGTTTGCCGTACTCAACAGCGAGTCATCCACATTTCAACTGCCAGACGCACCCGAACAGCAACTGTCGAACGGCAAGTCCAGCCAGCATAGGACGAACAGCTTCAGCCACTCCACACCTCTACTGCCAATGACTGAACCCACTCTGGACACCAATAGCTACGATGAGCGCGAGTGCAGCTGCCCACGTGAATTTTACCAAAGAGCCGAGCTCAACACTTCATTGTTCTTTGCAGACTGCAAGCGATCGATTGATTTTGTTTTGGCCTACAAGATCAATTCACACGCACCCACGGAGGTGGAGTATGCGGATAAGCGACGTATATTTGAGGAGAGACTTATAAAACAGGGACTCGAGGTGGAGATCAGTCACTTGGATCAAATCTATTTTGTCAAGGTGAGTAGTGTTTGAAATAAATTCTAGTTATTATTTGTTAAACAATACGTCAAATGGACATATTTCAGTTGCATGCTCCTCTGGAGGTGTTGCGTCGCTATGCGGAGATACTTAAGCTGCGTATGCCCATGAAGGAGGTGAGTACTCATTTATGTAGCCTTAAGTTTTACACCCTGGGTGCATACAATTCCATGCACAATGATTGTTTTAATATGCACATGTTTTATGTTATTTTAGTTCTTATCTAATTTGAGTGTAAATGAAAGGTCAAATCGTCTACAATATGCGGCGCAATGTTTGTCAAAGGTCTGCCAAATTATTCTGGTCAAAATTACGCATAATTAACAATTGTTATAGAAACGCTCCTAACCAACCAAATGGTCAATCACAAAAAATAGTAATATTAAGAACATATTTTATAATATTGTGAACCGTTTAATGAGTCAATATATGAGTCCGTCTGTCTATCTGGGGCTAACTTTATATATTTCAATAACTAAATATTTCTTAGGACTATTCAAATATGTTTTTCTTTTTTCTAGTTTTTTAGTTAACCAAGGCCCTCTTATTGTAATTCTTATGCCTCTAAGGTTTTGCAAATAGATGTCGATATTATAATTTTCATAATCATAATCGAATTATAATAATCAATCATAAATTATTATATAATCTTTATAGATGTGGGCTGGTGGATCTCGGCCAGAGATAGCTGTTCTTTCATAAATTATGTAAAACCCAGGAGCAGTATGATTTCTAGATATTACAAAGTTAAAGGGAATGTGCTTTATTTCAACTGACTGCAGTTTAATCAAAATAGCTTTAAAAATTGAGAGAATATTTGTTGTTAGAATTGACTATAACAGTCTGTTGATGTGAGTCAGTAATATGTAATATATTTTTTTGAGAACGCACATTTTCCCATCCATGCATAAGAAACTTAATGTTTAATTTAATATTTAAAATGATCTGAAATAATCGTACAGAAAATTGATAATTTTATCGTTTTAAATATGTTTTACATTATATATCCACACCAAATATAATGTGTATAAATATTTGAATTTATATTCAAAATAAGTGCTAGTATTATTCATTGTAGTATATCCAGCTTTTACTTACGCCACAATTATAAAAAGTGCTCTAGCTAGTTTTGTTTGATGTTATTTTACCAAGTACATTTTGAGTAAACATCCAATTTCCTGGCTAAATAATCATTGTTTTATATTATTTCAGATCCCCGGCTTATCTGTGGTAAAAACTTCAACAAAAAGTGTATTTTCTAGTCTCAAAACAGTCTGGCAATTCTTTCTGCGTAATATTTATGTCGACGAGAATTTGTTTCCGAAACGTGCCCATCGATTTACGGCCATCTACAGCCGTGACAAGGAATATCTGTAAGTCTGAACATTGTGGTTACTTATAACAAGCTAATAATTTTTATCATGCTTATAGATTTGACATACGTCAGGACTGCTTTTTTACGACCGCAGTGCGTTCTCGTATTGTGGAATTCATTTTGGATCGCCAGCGCTTTCCTGCCAAGCGAGACAGTGAAATGGCCTTTGGCATCGAACGCTTGATAGCCATGGGTGTCTATTGTGCCGCCTATCCGTTGCATGATGTGACTATTATTAATATTATCAATAAAAACTATTTAATATAATAGTTGATTTTTAAACAACAGGGCGACATTATGGAGGTGGGCACAATGCGTGAACTGCTCTATACAAACTGGGCGTCTGTGAAGAAATGGTATCGCTATCAGCCACTGGATGATATTAAGGAGTACTTTGGCGTCAAGATTGGTAAGAATTCGTCACGAAATGTGAAAACACACCCTTTCTGACAACTGCATTGTGCAATTTCTAGGACTCTACTTTGCCTGGCTGGGCTACTACACGTACATGCTGTTGCTGGCCTCCATAGTTGGTCTTGCTTGTTTTCTTTACTCCTGGATTTCCCTTAGGAATTATGTGCCTGTGTAATTTACTATGAAATACTATTGCAAACTTTAATTCAGCTAATGGATATTTTTGCATTTGCAGTAAAGATATTTGTTTACGATCAAACGTCAATATCACAATGTGTCCGCTGTGCGAGTGGTGTGAATTCTGGGATCTGAAAGAGACTTGCAATTACGCAAAGATAACATATCTTATTGACAATCCGAGTACCGTATTCTTTGCCGTCTTCATGTCCTTTTGGGCGACACTTTTTCTGGAGCTTTGGAAACGATATTCAGCTGAAATTACGCATCGATGGGATTTAACCGGTTTCGATGTGCACGAAGAGCATCCAAGGCCGCAGTATTTGGCGCGTCTGAAGAACATTAAACCAACACGGACCGACTACGTCACCAATATAAAAGAGCCGACGGTGCCATTTTGGCGAATGAAGTTGCCAGCAACCGTGTTCAGTTTTTCCGTGGTGCTGCTACTGATTGCCTCGGCATTTGTTGCTCTCGTCGCCGTTGTCGTTTATCGCATGTCCCTGGTCGCCACCCTAAACAATGACCGCAGCGGAATGACCACATCTAAAGCGATTGTTGTGGCGACTTCAGCGGCGGCATTTGTCAATCTCTGCTTGCTTTATGTTCTCAACTATGTAAGTAGCTGATAATAAGATCAACTCTGATCTAACTGATGTAAATAATTTGCTTTATTTCAGTTATATAGTCACTTGGCCGAGTATCTGACTGAACTCGAAATGTGGCGCACTCAAACACAATTTGACGATTCGCTGACGTTAAAGATTTACTTGTTGCAATTCGTAAATTATTATGCTTCCATATTTTATATAGCATTCTTTAAGGGCAAATATATTGGCCATCCGGGTCAGTACATAAAGGTATTTCAGTACCGGCAGGAAGAGGTAATTTAGCGTATTCGTCGTAATTGTATTACTTCTAACTGATTCGTTTTTTTTAGTGCTCCTCGGGTGGCTGTTTGACAGAGCTGTGCATACAGCTGGCTATTATAATGATAGGCAAGCAGGCATTTAATACCATACTGGAGGTATGCTTGCCTATGTTTTGGCGGCGGGTGCTGGTCATTAAAGTAGGCCTCAAGAAACTCATTGGAAACGCGGTTAAGCCTAATAAGGGCAAAGATGAGCGCTGGATGCGTGATTTCAAATTGCTGGACTGGGGTGCACGTAGTCTGTTTCCGGAGTATCTGGAAATGGTATTGCAATATGGTTTTGTTACCATTTTTGTGGCTGCCTTTCCGCTTGCTCCATTCTTTGCGCTACTCAATAACATACTCGAAATGCGCTTGGATGCCAAGAAGCTACTGACGCATCACAAGAGGGCGGTTTCACAGCGTGTACGGGATATTGGTGTCTGGTATCGCATACTGGACTGCATTGGCAAGCTAAGTGTCATCACGAATGTGAGTTGAAACTATTCTTGTTGTGAGCAATAATGTGACTTATTTAATTATTTAGGGATTTATCATTGCGTTCACTTCGGATATGATACCTCGTTGGGTGTATAGGTATAAGTCAGAAAATGGAAGCTTGGACGGCTACTTGGACTTTACATTGTCAGAATTTAAAATCTCTGATTCCGCAGAGCTTCGCAGACTGGCTGGTGATTCTTCCAATATAACCACGTGCAAGTAAATATATTTTCAATGCGTATTCTCTAAGTTGTCTTTTAACTTACGTTTTCTTTTCCTTATACCAAGGTACACGGACTTTCGGGAGCCGCCTAATTCACCAAACCAATATACTTATTCTGACATGTACTTTATTATTTTGGCTTGTCGTTTGGCCTTCGTAGTCGTTTTTGAAGTGAGTTCAATTGGGCATGCTCTGCATTGTTCGTTTTATTTGTTTAATTACATAAATGCTTGTACATCGAATGAGAAAATACCTTTAATTTATGAAATCCGTTAGATTAGTTTGCTTTCTGTTCGTTCAGATGTGTATGGAATGCCAATTAATAGCCAGTGAATGCTTTAAACCTTGATATGCTGAAACATACCCGACGTTTCCACAATGCTCTCCTGCAGCGCTCGATTCTCATTTGTTGATGTCTTCAGCATGCGGTACAGCGCATAAATTCCATAGGCAAAGAGCGCATTTAGTACTACCAGAAATAAATCGGATTAATTGCGTTATTCCCGGTCGTGAGATTGTGAGCCTAGCTTACCAATAAATACACCAAAGAGCACGCTGCGCGCAATGCGTCGATCTATGGAGGCATCCACTTCATCAATTTTTAGCTCTAGGCATACAAAGATAGCCACTTCGATGATCATCGATGCACACACATTAATCAACCATGGGGCAATACAAATAAGTCGTCGCTATTCAGTAAATATAAAGTAGATACATTATTTAGCAATATATTTAGCAGCAAATTTCTTACCTGTCTGATGCCATCGACTAGAATACAAGCCACCACCAGATTTATCAACGCCTTTACCCAAACAGTGACCGTCAATATCATATAGAATGCCTGTGAAAATTCATGGACCAGCACATAGTCCACTACAGAATCAATGAGTTATTTTTATAAAAACTGATGTACATCGCTTTCTCTGGTTACCCAATGTGGCCACAAATGTTCCAAATGGACTCAGGATCTGCACGTCACTCTGTTGCCATTGAGTCAAGTCCATAAAATCATTATATAGATGATAGCTGCACAGGCTCAAGGTGCCCAGAGCAATTAAAACATCCAAAGAGGCTATGCTTAGGCCAAAGGAGCGTATATTCAAACAGGCAAATCGTTTCATTGTTGCAGAAGTACTAAATTGTTGATAGCTTTATTTCTTTGTTGTATTTTTTATATTTATAATATTTAATTATCAGATTTATTTTGAATGACAATTACTTGAAATATTTGATTTGTTTAAATTCACGAAATTTTTATTTTATTTGTGGTTTTTATGTTGTTTTATTTAATATCGTTTTCTGTTAGATCCTCGAAATTATTTATTTATACATTTTTGTGAACGCGTGCGTTCGATTCAAACTATTTGCCGCTACTAAATCAAACATATGCATTGTGTGACAAAATTAGGTCCGGCTTTAATTTATTTGCCATTTTCTCTTCTTGGAATTTCTTTGTTTCTTTTTCCATTCATGTTTCAGATAGATAAGTTCTCACTCGTGTTTTTCGCTTGTACGTAAGTGGCACATGAACTAGATCTATGGGCTTATTCGATTCTTCATTTTGCAATGTATCCCAGCTCTTTAACTAATGTTTTGACCATATTAGGGTGCAGGCTTATGTCTGTCTGCCAAGTGATTAGC
Organism: Drosophila crucigera; assembly: GCA_035041335.1. NCBI lineage: Eukaryota > Metazoa > Arthropoda > Insecta > Diptera > Drosophilidae > Drosophila > Drosophila crucigera. The sequence goes on along the minus strand of JAWNLG010000006.1, from coordinate 39,513 downwards.
AAAAGAATTGAATTAACTAAAAAGTGTTCTTTTGTTTCGGTGGCTGGGCGATGATGCATTTTTATGGTTTTATTTTGAGCTAATGACCCCAATTGGTAGAAGTGGTGAAAATTGACAACAAACGGTTTTACAGTTAGTTAAATGTAAATGCTATTTGAAGGTTGTTCCTTAGCGATGTAATCAGTTTTGTGAAATTTTAAATTTTGTAGAAGCACATGGGTTCATAAAATTATTTTTATATTAATATTATAATAATATAATAGTATATTTTTCGAATGTCTTTCATATTTTTCAGAACTTTGTGGCCCTTGTAATGATATTTGTGCGCTGGTGCATTCCCGACATGAGCGTAGAGCTGCGGGATCAAATAAGACGTGAAATCTACATCACGAATGAAATTATCATTAATCAAGAAGCGCAACGCGCTCGTTTTGGTAAGTTGTTCAAATATTCTCTTAATATATTAACCTGTTGCCAATATTCAAAGACTTTTGACTTTTCACACTTTACTTATCAAGCTAATAAAACCACAATACTAAATACAAACCAAATCTTTTGGCAATCTTGGTACTGACTTAGAATAAAATTCGTATGTATTTATAATTTGTACTTTCAGAACGCTCTAGGCGAATGTCGATGTCACGAAATCCAAGCGTAGATGATGTGGATGCTGCCTCTGTGACTGAACCCAATTTAAAGTTAATACAAATGGAAAAACTACTCACCGCAAATGAAATTGAAATGGACTCAATTATACATGGAGAAAATTCGACCACAGGCATCTCTGGTGCAGACTGTTAGAAACCACTTTGAAAATCGAAAGCACAGTGATCTGCACAAATTTGCATATATATTTATATTTGATTTTTAGTTTAGGTTGTAAAAGTGCTTCATTGTGTTATATAAGTTCCTTTGCAGAAACTTAATTAGTTATATAATTATTTGAAATACGTATGTGCAAATGCTTGCAATATGGTTAAAAAGCTTTACTCATTCAACCACTACGATTTGTTTATAACAATCGTGAATGTGATACAAATTCACTACTAAAATACCTATTGGTACCTATTGGGTACCTGTGCAATGTCTCAGTGTAGATAAAATTAAATCTCAAGTAGTTAAGCCCATTAAGTGCCAAACTAAATATTGCACAAAATATTTTCGTTTTACAAAAGAATTACCTCAGAAGAAATTAATTCTTTGTAAATGGCCTTATTGTTAAAATCATTTTTGTTTTTTGTTTGCAATGTACTTAGAGTGCACATACACAAATTTCATACTTCCTTAAATCTCATTAAGTTTTACTAAATCTCAGACTTTCTCGAACACCCATTGAAATCTCATCTAAACAAGCATAAACTATAAAAAAATGTGAATATATTTAGATGAAGTAGTTATATTAAAAAAAATTTAGTACACATATATTATCGGTGCAATAATGTATTTATTGTATTCAAATAATAACATTAATATGTTATAAATATTATCTTTTTATATTGTGTATTGAAATTAATATTGTATTTACCGTTTATAAAGTAAAACTGTTTTATACGGCAAATAATTTGGACTGCGTTTCAATATTTATAATCTGTTTATTTCTAATTATTTACAAATTATTCGAGCAAGTCGAAGTCGATTGTCTGCTTAATGCTTAAAATGATCAATAAATTGAAGTTCTATTATTTATATAGATAATTTTATAAAAATTTAAATTAACATTTTTAAATACTGATACATTAAAGTCATAAAGATTATTGCCTCAGTAGATTAGGAATATTCATATTTGTATCAGTTTGGAAAAGTCTCCTTTAATACATGTATATATATATGTAAATGTAGCTTAGCTAAAATTTATCGCGAGTTGAGTTTTTTTAAATGTTACTTTACTGACTAGTAGTTTACTAAATTTTGCTCACCTATTGAAATATTGAAATATGCTTTTTAAATTTATTGCCACCGATTTTTTCTATAATCTATAAATCTATAATTAAATGTCTCGATAGGTATTTTCTGGTAGACAATTGCTTATGTTATGTTCCAACTGGTTGTGGAGACAACAATTTAGCTCGCTTTTATGTTCTGAATTCTGAATTAAAATTAACCAAAAATTGGAAATCAGATAAATTTTCTGTTTTTTTTTTTTTAAATATTTGTTTATTTACTAATAAAAAACAAAATTTATTAAACTTAGAAAAGTTTTTAATTGTTTTAAATTTAAATATCAATATTTTTTAGTAATGGATAATATTTAAAAAAAAGTGTAAGTTGTATATTTGAAACCTTAAAATACTGATGTTAAATGATAATATAATGAAGCAGAAAGCTATTATTACAGTTATGAGTAAAATGTAGGAAAATTTACTCTGGAATTAAGGAGAAAAGACCCCGAAAAGACACAACCTTAAGTTTTCAACATACATTGTCTGAATAATCAGCCGAGTAGAAGTTATGGAGTTTTTAAAAAATTCGGGACGATTTTGTCTATGTATTAGCATTTGGGTGTTGGACTGAATACCTAAAAGATTAACAACTTATGATATGAGAGGATTTGGGTTCAGGGTATGGGCTAGGCGAACACTCTCAAAGATTCTTACTTGTTTTTCTTTTTAAGATCACACTATATGTAAATATAAATCGCTAATGTGTCATGTTGAAATTCATTTAATTAAATCATTAACAGCTTTAATGTTAAGTTCTCTACGCTTAATTGTATGCCGAACTAATTGGAGGATTATCTAACATAAGTCATACCATGGCATTGCCTTTTTGGGGAATTCTGCTGGCTTACAGCCAGCCCTTATAAGCACAAACTTGGACTTTCACTTCTTCAAGTTGCTGTGTAGTCGAAATGAGCGCTCAATTTCTTCAAGTGCATTCTAGCTCATACATCAGCCAAGAATCAGTTGTTTTCTCATTGCTGGACGTCGTGGCATCCCCAAAGCGCAACAAGCATGCACAAGTTGTGAGCAACCTTCACACTGCCAGATAATGAGAGCTTGTTGCTATACTGGGGCCAAGTGCGGGAGTGGGATGGCCAATGTTGATGTTGAGAGTGCTCCATTTGGTGCGCATGTGCCAAACAATGACGTCACTTGGGAAAGCGTGCGCTCTGTTATGTGGAGCGCAGCTGTTTTTCTTGCCGCCAGCGCAAATGGCGCACATGTCGCTGTCGCTGTCGATGGCGTTGGCGTTGGCAGCGTCCTCTGTTCACTCTGGGCTCATGAAAATAATAATTTTCATTCGTTTATTTTGTTTTCCACAGAGTGGTGCACATTTGGCTGTTCGTCGTGCTCTCTGCGGTTCGTAGTGCGGTTTCTCTAATTGGTTCTACTTCGTTGTCGGATTTGTTGTCATCGCACAGTTTGTATTACGGATTTCTCGTGTGAACGGCCAAGCAAAAGCCGGACGCGAGATAATGCTGGGTTCGATTGCCGTCCGTTGTTGCCGCTGCTTCAATTCGAATCCGCTGCTTGGACCAATTCAAGTGCAATTGCAGCGGGCATTGCCCTAAGGAGGAGGGTGTTGTCCTGGCAACTTGCGGCGCATAAGCCGGGAGGCAATTAAGTAACTTAATTCGTCAAGGCCGCTCAGCCGGAAATCACAAGTATGTCCTAATTAAATAAATTCCTACGCATGTATGGATGTGTGTGTTTAATATATCCTAATTAAATCTCGACACAATCGAGTACCTTCAGGCCAAATGACCGTTTGCGATTTCTAGACTATCGATTTTGGTTGGCGTTGCCGGTTTAGCATTTGAGGAAAAACTTTCCTTCATTCCATGCTAACTTAGTGTGTATGAGTTGTGTGTGTAGTGTGTGTGTGTGTGCTCTCGGATTTGGCGTCTTTGCAGTTGCATTGCGCCGCCTTGGCGTCTCCATTGTGCTCTTGTCTTGGGTTCATGGGGTGAATCTTTAAATATACTGTGGCATATATTAAAATACGAAAAGGGTTTAAGTTACCAATTGTAACAGGAAGCAGACTAAAATTGGTGTATTATTTGAAAATTGTGCGACTTTTGGAGTTCTCAAGAATTTTGTCGCGTATTATAATCTGCTTACAATATTCTTGGATTATACATTATCATAAATATACTTGTACTTTGTTTTGATACTTTTCCCTCGCTAAATTGCGAGTTGCCTTCAGAAATTGTTGATAATTTTATTGATTTAATAAGCGACTCTGAGTGGGTATCTGAACTTATGCATTAGTCATTAATCCCGCGTTGATTTCGCGGTATATAATATTCCTGAAGTAATTAAACGTAACTTTAATACGATTCAAAAAATATTTATTTAGCTTTGCTGTGTGTCTACGCGCTTAACGGTCTGTGTGGCATATGTGCTAATATCCAGAACCACACGGACTTGCCACACACTCGAATTACAATGCAAACAGTGGGCAAATACTCCGATTGACTGACTGACTGTTGCTCTTCCACAACATTTCTGAATAAGGCATATGGGGCAGTTGACAGTCTTCTGTTTCCTGTCAGCATACCTTTTGAATGCACAGGCTAAAGTACAACAACGAGTAACCGATTGTGTTTAACTAAAATGATGGTGCCACTCGACTATAAATTAAACTACTTTTATTACTTTAAAATGTGGGTGATGTCTCTTTTTATACTTTGATACCCAACGTATCAATAGTATGTTGGTTTCGTGCAATGCCGGTCATGCTGTCCGTCTGTCTGTCTGTCCGTTTGTCCATCTGTATGAACGCAACTTTTCCGACACCATTAGAGATAGAGACTTGGTAGCCGCCTTTAAGAGACGATAACTTTTAACGCCCCAGGAACTTCGGCCCTAGAAATCTGAATTGCGCAAATCTTCCACAATTTGTAAACTAGTCACCAAATCTTAAAAGTATTACTGGTAACTCCCCTAAGATATCGATAAAATTGGACGGCCACGCCCACTCAGCCTCCCTAAACCGATACATCCGTTAGTGCAAATCGATAAGACCATTTGTCTCACACAATTTGAAAGCTCGCGTCACAAAATCTGAAAGGAATATTGCTAATAATTTGGACTACTCCCTAAAACGATAAAAGTATATACCTTCCGCAATTTAAGAGCTACCGTTACCAAACTTGGAAGGAAGATTACTAGAAAATTTCTCAAATAGTTTTTCAGTCACGCCCACTGCCGCCCCCAAAATTTCCAAAATCACATATCTCCATAATTTAAGAGCCACGGTTGCCAAACTTCGAAGAAACGGTACTAGCTTATATCTACCGCAATTTGAAAGGCAAACCTGGACAGTGCGTCTTGGCTACACCCATCCAGTTCTTTGTTACTTGTTATCTGCTGGGCTTACTTATGATACCAAAGTCTTTCCCAGTCGGTTACGCCCGACCGCTACGTTCTTTTTTTTTTTTATGTAAGGCAATGAAATGTGTGTAAGTAGAGCCTGAATGTGTCATGGTGGTGATCAATTATGTACCAATTTAATCATGCCGATTAAACAATCGAGGATAAATTGTGACATAAGTCTAATATTTAGCCCAGCATTAGCTGAACTCCACATGCTTAGCGAATTGAATTAACACTTCCTCTTTGTTCTGGGGGCTAATAAATTAGATTAAATCAGATAAAAATAGAGTTTTTATTTTGGTTATAATCAACAAATGTGCCGCAATATAAAAACCAGTGCAAACTAAACAAAAATTGAAAGTAAGGCGTGCTTCAGCAATAAGCCCATAAGGATTATTTATTTAAAATAATACGTGGAACAAATTGTGTATACGCAACATTTTTTTAATAAAAATGGTTTATTGTTAATAAATTAACTTCTGTTTGAATAGATTTAAATATTTATTGTTTTTTTTTTTTGTATAAAATATAATCAACACTCGACCCATAAATTTGCTGTCAATCGCACATTTTAAAGGCCCCGCAAACAAATTCATAGAAAACTCGCATAAAATGTGCACATCATTGTGTGCTAACTAAGAAAACTCAAATTAAATACAAAAATTACATTTGTATGTACACAAAAGGCAGAAGAAGCCAATCAACATCAAAAAGCGAAGCGACCAAAGCCTACACAAAATTCTTTAACATTTGCATGAAGAAATAAATAAATACAATATTGCTGGCTCACGAGCGGATAATAATGCAAAACATGCCGTCCAGATACAAACCCTCCCCCAAAAAATATTTAATGTGAAATATATATATATATATATATATATATATATATATATATATATATTTTCATGCCAGAATTTAGATGATCCAATTTCAATATTAATTTGAAAAACTAACTGACCTACACTACGAAAAAAAATTGCCATGAAATGTAGGAAATTGTGAATTTTTTTTTGGGCCAAGGGTGACTCATCTTATTATTCACAAAGTACATTTGTATAACGGCAGGTTAGGGAAAATATGTCTAATTTCTAGGGTATGGTTTTTTATTTGTGTATATAGAACTATAAATTATATAAAATTCAATTCAGAACTATTAAATTATATTTTTTGTTAATTGTGTTATTATTAAGCATTCATATTTTAATATTTCACATATACAAATTCAAAAATAATTTTTTCTAAAAATAAAAGTTTGTATTTCTGCTTTTTATAAATATTTTCGTTTATTACGAAATATATGTCTGAAAAATAGGAAATAAACATTTCTAATTATAAGACGCTCTTTTTACATAGTTAGAAATTATTACGAAAAAACAAGAAAAATTCTGTAATTTGCAGGGCGATTTTCTAAAACTCTGGGCGATTTGTTTTCTGAGCGGATTCGAAAATCAAAGAAATATAAAGTCCAGCAGCCAGGTAGATAGACATGATATATATGACTTGTAGACTCGGCTAGTGATGCTAATCAAGATTGTATATAATTTATGGGCTAAGTGATGTCTCCTTCCGAGCGTCACACATTTTATGCTACAATTAAAGTACCCTCTGTATGGGTATGAGAACAAGGTACACGCGATTTCCGTTGTGATAATTTAACGCCATGTTTATGTTCTTGCTTTAGTGCTTTAGAGCATATACTATATGCAGTTGTCCTTGAGTGCTATATATAGCAACTCAGCAACTAGCACTGTCACAACCACAACCTCCAATTTCAGTTACAAGACAGGAATGACATTTCCGCTGGGACCCTCCTTCATCACACGGTGTTTCTGTGTGTTCGTTGGCTTGTCTGCAAATGATTAGATTCTTTGTATAATTCCGTTTCTTATGTGGCAAAAGGATCATTTGGTGATTTATAGTGTGCAGAGGAAAGTTTTCCAGGTTGAAGTTGTCTGCAGCAAAAAACGGTAGGAACCTTCTAAACTTTATCATTTTTATGTAATTACTTATTAATTTGCTAATTATTAATTATATTTATTTTCTTGATGTATTAAGAGAAGTGTATTGATGCAATTTTTATTGTTTTGTTTACTTCAGATTAAAATTAGCATAAGCATAAACCAAGTTTCAGTATAAAAAAAAACAAAATAATCGTGGCATACAAATTTCGTGATTGGAAAATTATTTGATTAATAAAAATATCAGCAGACAGTGGAAAAAACCTATTCCTAAAATTTGTTATTATTCATTTTAAAATATGAACATTATTCAATGCGAATGAACGACATGCAACGAGACATTTATACTCAAAGATTTATACCAATAAATTAAAATGAAAATATTAAAAAATTATATGTGGTAAGTATGCATTAGCAAAAGCAAATAACTGATAGCTGTCTTACTATAATGACTTATCAGTTGCCTTATCGCGTATTTAGTCATGTTTTCAGAGACTTTGAGGCGCCTCAATACAGTGTAAAATTTGTATTCCTATGAGAAATATATATAGAAGAAAAGTGCAATATATTAATTGAGACATGTTGGCAAGCAAAGTCTGTCGTATTAATTCGAATGAAATCAGATTAATGACGACATACTACATTGAGGCCAATTAGCTTATTCTCATGCCTTTATTGATTAAATGACAATGATTTGGGCTCATCCATTAGACCGATTAATTTAAAGCCAAAACCAAACTCAAATTGCACAATTTATATTCGCATCCATCTATATATATTAGAAAGAGCGATGGATTCGACTATGTATTACCAAAAGCTATTTGTAATCTCTTTCGTTGTACTCCAATACCAACTGATAACAAGCGTCAAGGTCCCTTTTCATAGGTGCTTTGGTAGGGCGCAGACGGTGGGTGTGGCTTGAGCATTGAAAAATGTTGTCATTGATATTTATTTTTAATTGTGTGATTATAAGACAGTTATAGATAAAGACTTTCGTTTTTGTGGGCGCGGAATATAGCTTTATAATTTTGTCATATATATGATGCTATACAATTGTACTTATCGATTTTACGTAATCGATTAAAAGTATGCAAAAACTTGGAACAACATCACTTCTTTCTTGCTAATGCTATAGAACTAATTCATTCTGATTCTGATTGCTCCACCGGATTGGTTGCCTATGATCACTAAGCAGACAATATATAAGTTAAGAACTATTATTACAAATAGCCTACGCACTCAAACTAATGACCCAGGTCAAGCTATATCAAACGGCATATGACACATGCGCCTCGTAAGCACATTCACCAATGCTGGACTCAGTCGCAAATACCCAGAGCCAACTATCGCCTTGACAGCATATTTCACCAGCGCCAATACCCAAAACCAACGATCACCGCGGAACTAAGACGATCGCATCTTGTTAGCATATTCCACCATGGCATTCAGAAGGGATACCCGACATTTCCACCAATCGTACAACAGTGACCAGTTTAATTATTATTAGCTAAAATCTAAAAAATTAGTTCTAATAAAACTCAAAGAAAATGATCCGGTTTTTTTTTAATAAAACACAATAATTAATTGTTTAATTTACATATAATATTTATATATATTATATAATATTGTGTTGTCTGCTTAATGGTACAATAGCACGAAATTCTTTTCTGGAATGCTTACATTTTTGCACATCAACATATCACCAAATGCTGGCAATTAAGAACATTTATCCTTTAGTTTGAATATGTCTGAAGTATATCATTTTGCACAAGAACAATGAGAAAGCGCAAGGGGCGCATACGGCTTGGAATCTTTTTAAGTATAAGCCTTTGACCACAACAGTAGCACATTATTCTATTTTTCACATATCTACGTACGCTTTTATAACTTCTCTTATTTTTTTTTGTGTAATACAACATGTATTTTTTAACACTCACGTCAGGTACTTCATCAATTGATTAATACTTGAACTCAAATAAAATGAATTCATCTTCAAAATGTTCAATTTTTTAATCATCGCTCAGTCATCTGTAAACGGTGTTATTTAGTCTTACACGTCTCTAAAGCTGAAAGGGAATCGACAATATTTTTCTGTAATTTCAATTAGTCGTCAACTTTTGTTTTTAATTCAGATTTGCGCTGTCTGATCCGCTAGTTATCATGCCATATCTTTATAGCTCCTCCGTTCCGAAAACATTGCTGAATCTGCATTATTAAATTAATCTTCAACGTGAAATTCGTTATTCAGATTTTAATCAGCATCACGACGTAAACTTTTGTTAATTGCAAGATCACGTCTGCTATACTGCAAGCTAATTTTTTCTTCTTTTTTAGTAACAGATCATTACCCTAAAGATGTTCTCTTATGTAATTTTTTTGTCATTAAAATTACTCATCCCTTTCCCAAACGCTCTCGATTGCCTCTATCTCCCATTGTGCCAAACCAAGGTTACTGAAAAGCTTGGCAATATTGAAAAAATCCTCTTGTCGTTTCCTAGTCGGTCCAATGACCATTATCTTTATGCCCTCGCTGCTGTCGTCCTTGTTGTAGTCTAACTATCAATAGCGTTATTGTTTTGAATTTGGTGAGCCTCCAAATTGCTGGCAATAAGTTCTAATGCTTCTGAAAGCACAACTGGCTCAGGTCGAATTCAAAGAAAATGTTTTTTGATATATTTCAATTAAATCGACAGCGGTCAAAAATGAGTAATCAACAATTCTTTCGACTGTTAAGATGACGTTTCCGACTCACGAAATATTCACGGTGAAGGTCGTAGACATTTTGATAAGCGTCGCTTTGAATGCTCTCAGGAAGTTAATCGGCGACGCACAATCAGAATAAATATTAGTATTAATGCGTATGCATGCTCGTATGTGTTTTTATTTGTTAGAAAAGAAAACATTTGTCTTGAAATACGTACAACATAAGTTTATTTATCTTTACGAAATTAATCTTCTTCCGTTTAGTTAATTATGAAAACAACAAGACTATTTATCTGGGTCCGTTTAGCAATTTATGTAAATAAGGCAATGTAAGTACATAAAAGTAAGCAGTTTACTTATTTAACACCAAATGCATTAAGCTCAATCCTATTTTGAGAGTCATGCAATTTTTGTCTCGTCTCCATTTATTTATATTGCGTCAAAGTAATCTTCATTATGTTGCAAGGGATTTTATTGTTTTTCATTGCTTGAGATTTCCTTTGCATTCGGGAAGAGGGTTGTTTTTATGAGTTTGTGAAAAGTTCTGTTTTATGTTTGATCGTTAATTGTGCTATTCCTTTCTGATTGCTACTTTCCTGCACCAGGAATTTGCGTAGCAATTTTGTTTAAAAATGGCTTGTAAGCAAAACTCATAACAAAAATATATCTCTAATTTGAAACTGAGTCCTTGAGTATTTTTAATTGTGGATCATTTTTAGGTTACTTTGGACCATTTAGAAAAACGACTCATCATTATATGTCATAATATAATATATATAACGGCAATACATCACTGAAAAAATTTAAGAATTTGCATTTTTTGCTAAGAATTTTTGTTATGGATTGAATTAATTTAATACAAATACTAATTAAGTTCGAAATTAAAGAATTATTTTAAATATTTAATAAAAATATAAGAAAAGTATAATTAATTAGTAACTAGTTACTGGAATATAAGAATTGTGGGAATATTGCTCTTTGAAAAATGTGCAACCAAATAATATTGCGTGATTATGGAAATTGTTGTAAATAATTTGATTACTTGCGCGTAATTTGCAGTAAATACATTAATTTCTGGCAAAGTGCCCGCTTTTCGTTTGACTCACTCTAACACAGAGCAATCATAAGGATTATGAAAATTGCATTATAAGTGTATTTATTACACATTTGTCTCACACCGTTTCGGACATTGCACACTGAACCGGTTCGAACTGACTCACGAGCACAGCAGGTCGCGTATACTGTATGCAAAACGCATAAATAACACAGCAGAGCAGAGCAAAGCAATGCAAAGCAAGCAAAATAAAATACGGTGCTATGAACTTTGTGGCAGTGGCAACGGCAATGACAAAAACAAAGGCGATGCAAACGCAAACTGCATCCGAAAGGGCTTAAATTCAAATCAGCTTAAATGCTCTCTTCAATGCAATTAAAATAATGTAAGCAGGTAGAATTACAAAAAAAACTTTGGACTTTCAAATCGTAAAACTGCAAATTTATAAATAAATTGCTTGTTGTCTAGCGCAAGTGCAGGGTATCTATGAGTCGAGCTATTGCAATATTGTACAAGCATAGTGTTTTCCGTGTTTTATAATTGTGCTCTTGCTCTTTGGTAGTGTTTTCAATAGTTTTGTTGTTGCTGCGTAGACACTCTCAAAGTCATGGCCAATATTCGCATATACCTGAGTAGAGGAACAGAATCATCCCTCAGCGGTGCGCAGTCTAACGACGGCTCTCATGCCGCTGGCGACCGACCGAATGAACAAAGATCAGAACACAAATTTTGATCAAATAAACGCACAGTCGATGCAATGCCAGATGTATTCGGAGAACCAACAGTAAATCTGCGAAACGGTGAAATGTAAAACATAGAAAAATAATAGATACCAAAGTGCGATGTTTTGGTGGACTCTATATAGAGTTCAGTTCACGTGCTGCTCGCTATTATAACGTATATTTTGTCTATTAAAATCAATAAAAAAGAATAACCAACAAATTGTGTGGCCACAGAGTGGCATATCTAAAGTATGAACCATAGACATATGATGATCGTTGATATAATAACAACTCATTGACGGCAATTGAAGTGCAACAGAACCAGAAGCATGCAAATTTTATCACAGGCGAGTGGAAAGTTTTGTTCAATATTCGATTCGATTTTTGTCGCCAAGTTTCGCATATAAAAATAGCAATTAACAAATTTATGCAACCCATTGCGGCAACAGTTCCAACACATTCCCACCTATGAATGTATGTATGTATTGCATCTGCTTAGGCGCTTAAATGTGTCTTTTAAAAATAAATAACTATATACAAAACACATGTGAGAAAAACCTAAGCATATACTAATGCACAGATTGTCAAATGTGTACTTATACATAAACATACATATGTACATATATTTCTTTATAATTTTTTGTTAATTGATCTACGGCCAAAATGTTTGTAATTTCCTTAGACACATCACTCGTGTCTTGCCTTGGGCACTCAAATTCAGTTTGTATTGTTTTTGCTTCCTTCACTTGTTAACTAGTTCTTGTTGGACATTTCATGGTACGACTCGTCTCTTTCGTATTTTACTATTCTATGCTCGCAGCGACATCATTAAAACGGGCAAAGCGGGTGAAGCAACAGTTGACTAAATCAGCAAAAACAACGACAGCAAAATCAACAACAACATTGCGCAGAATTCGCGCAGCAATCATGACCATTTTTATGTTCCTGTTCGACCTTGCAGGGCGTACTTTAAATATTTGCGGGGGTCGGGGCATGGTAGGGTGAGTTGCGTGCTCCAAAGTAGCTTAAGAGCCCAATTCAAAGACTTTTGAAATTGATGCTTTTGAAAGAGTTTTTATGTGGTCAGTGGCTTTATGAAATGTATTAGAAAAATTGCAAAACACAAAATAAAATATGAGCATTTTTTTACATGTAACATGATAAAACACAAGAAAAAATTTTTGTTAACCTTATCTTGTTCTTACAGTTTACATATATACAAGATATATGTGAAATAGTATATAATAAGAACTTTACAACTTTAAAGTGCAACAAAAGAAATAAAACTTCAATAATGCTTTTGTCCTATTTTATTTTTCAATAGAGTCTGTCTTTTTCACGAAACATTAAGCTACTAAAAGGCTATCTAAAAATAAAACTTACACAAAAAATGTTGATTTAATGCCCTTTTAAGTTGTCAAATGTCACGTTCGCGACCATACAAATATGTTAATCCTCTTTAGGAGGTTGAATTCGATTTAAGTATTTGCAGAATACATATGGGATAATGAAAATTCGACAAGACTTTGCTGTTTTGCTAGTCAGCCTTTTTTTTCGGTTTCTTTGGTTACGAAGCTAACCGATAACAAAAAAGGGACAAATCACATAATTGCTTTAAATTTTTAACGTATTTAGAATCAAGTAATAACATTAGTCAATAATATTCGGACGAGTTTTACAAAATGTAACTACTCTTTAAATGCTAAACTTGTTGAATGAATTGGGAAAAACCGAGAAAAAAAAAACAAAAACACACATGCAAATGCAAATATTATTTGCGAGCCAAACGTTTAAAATTGACTTCTTAATGAAAGAAATAGAGGACTCTGAACTGATTGCATGTTATCATCACAGAGTATGCGAAAACGTCCATGTAAGAAAGTACAACGCTTAAGAGAAAGTGAGATGATGAAAAATTAATTTTGCTCTTCAAAACAGTGGAATCGGTTTCACCATTTAGTAACTAAACTACAAACATGAAGCCTGATATAAGTCGACTATTAGCTAGGGAGGGAAAGTTGATAACAAGGAGTCTATCGGTGTGTGTAGTTATTAACCCTCAGTCTTAGCGACGAAGATCAAAAACCTTAAATTAATTTTGCATTTGATTATATATTGTGGAGATCACACACAACATCCATATTCCAGAGTTGGACGTCTAAGAGTAAAGATAAAATTCCGATGATAATAAGACCAAGGCCTTGAAATGATTTGTTGACAGTAAATTTATTATGATTAGCAAATCTTAATCACTTAGAAAACCTAAATAATTTACTTCAATCAGATTATTTAAGAATTCAAAACCACCAAAAAAATGACCACTATTTTATGTATTTTGCATATGTATTTTTTGAAGTATTTCTATGTTTAATATGTATACCAATTATACCAATTGTTGATTTTATGTTTTAAGCAGAACAATGCCATTTTATTCTTCTTAATATTGTTCTTACCGTGTTGTTGAACCCACTTGAAGTGTTTTTATCTTCCCCGTGTGAAGCAAAATAATTGGGATTTATAAATTATACAGCCACTCATAAATACGTGCAATTCGCAAGTACATAAGTGCCTCGTCAAGTACTGGCTATAAACTTGGCTGTGATTCTAGGTAAACCGCATTCGTAGCGTATTTGATTCAATTTCAATTTCATTTTCAATTGCACATTGCTGAGCGGCAATAGCAGAAAGAAAAGTTGCTGGTAGCTGGTACCATATGATAACAATAATTGTTAGTTGTGTACTTGGAAATTGCTGTTGGCATCTAATAACGTGTTTTACTCGTATACATCATACTTCTGACTGGTTTCCAAGAGTGTAGACAAATGGCATTTGATTATCTAGAGTTGTGTCCGTTCAAAACTGATCTGCAACAACAGGTTTCCGATATTTACTAGGTTTTAAGCTTTGACAGCTAAATTAAGTGAGCACCTAATGTAAAGATGAAACAATTCTTAGAAGCGAACATTAATTAAAATGCTCAAAATACAACAAAATAAAAAAAAATCAATTGTTTTAAATAAATAAAATGATAAAAAATACTTTTGTCACGTTTTTGACTCATTTAAAAAAAAAACATCAAAAATAAAAGTTTTGTGCGTTCTTCGTCTGTTGCCTGCCACGAATACTAAATTTATATAAATATATGTGTAAATAATAGATACACTACTTTATCCCCATCGAGTATATATTTTCGAGACTATATATATATCTATATATATATTATGGTATATTTTTAAAATTCTGAGTTGACGTTGCCAAGCGCTTAAGTGGCCGTCAGCCAATTATTATTGCCCAGGCTTCATTTTTGTTCACCTCATTTCTAATGGGTTGAGAGTCATCAGCATTAGACACTTCAATTGTAGCCTGTGCCATATTCGCTCAACGGTTACTCAATTTGTGTTTGCCTGGCGCTTATCATTGCACAATCTCGAAGCGTGCTGTCGTCGTTGTTGTTGCCAGGGTCTAGGTCTAGGTCTGGGTCTGGGCAAAATATGGGTTGGCTGATCGAGCAGCATCGATGCCAGCTGTTTTAGCTAGTCCGTCACGATGCCATTCCCCGCATCATTTGTTGCCATTTGCAGTCAACTCTGGGGACTGTTGTCTGCTCTGCTAAAATCGGCTGATTGTTTGTGCGTTTGGTTTGCATTTGAAATTATGGTGAGGATTATTTAAGGTCAACTTTGGTGTACATTGTTGTGTGTGTGTTTTTTTTTTTTTTGTATTCTGTGTCTAGTTATCTGTTGCACCTGGATGCCAAAAGCACAAACTCAAGCGGTTCACCTGCTATGAGTAAATACTTATCATTAACCGTAGAATCAATCGTTCGACATTTCTCTTTCACTGTTAATTGATTTTGTGAGCACAAAGGTTGTTCGAGTTTTCAATAAGTTTTTATTTGTATTTTTATTGTGTAGCTGGCCACACCCTGTGCCAATTTGTTTACGTCACGGTAACATGATTCCGTGAAATATATTTCCAACATTTATGCTGGCACAACATAATCAAAAATGAGATCATTTGAATATGCATGCGCAACTCAATTGATTTATTTTGATGACTTGCAGCTATCCTTTGGTGTTTCACTCATAAGATATTCAGATTGGATTTGTGGTTCATCGAATAACTAATAACTCGTGTGTTTTGTTTGTTTTCATTGCTATTGTAAAGTAACCCCAGAAAGCATATCTATTTTATTTAGTAAGTTGCCATTTTAAAAACGATAAGATATGGTTAATGTTGTAGCTGGTGTGGTCTGAAAGGGTTTGGTTATGTATTTATTTATTTATTTTTTAAATATTGTTCTAAGTTTTCCAAATAACGATAAAAATCGACCTCTGTAGGTGGATTTTCTACTGATCAAAAATTTTATTTCAAAATTAGCATTTTGTCGCAAATTAATGAGCTGATTCTTAATAAATCAAAACTCTTTTCAATCGAAAAATTACAGCCAAAGTCACAGTTAATACTTTAGGAGCTTATATATGTATGTCATGTGTATTTTGCCATGCTAGTTTATTATTTTTTAAATTATAGCTGTGTTAATAAATAGTTCATGCAATTAGTTTGGCACGAAATGAGTTACACTTTATAGTTTATATACTCTTATCCACTTACAACATTTATCAACATATTTCAATTGAGAGTTTGTCCATGTTACCCAGAAAAAGCAATCAAAACAAATCAATTAAATTTTCGAATTTCCAATCGCTAAGAAATTGTATATATATATATATATATATATATATATATATTTATATATGTTTTTTAATAAAAGTGAAGTGTGCTTGTCATATTAGAAATATTTTATTATTTTTATTCATGGAATAAAACTATTTTTAGCCTTCCATATTTTTTTTTACATGCTCCAGTTGGCTATTGGACACGGTTGTCATTGAACCCATTAAAAATGTTTAAAAGGGGTACAATGAAGTTGAAAAAAAAATATTCAAAAAATGAATGAATTATGAAAAATAAAAAAAAATGAATGCAACCCAATTCCATAAAATATATATGTATATATAGGGAAACTTCTTAAGCTCATATTCGTAAAGAAGGGCGTGCGAGAGGGTAATTGAGCCCTGTCTCATAGTCGAAATCGGTTTTAATAACCTGCCAAAATCGCATCACAGCTGTCGTATTTTAACCAACTATATTTCTTTCTTTCACTTACACTATAAATGACGACATTTTCTGACCATTACGAAGCGATGTCCTTCCTCTCTGCGTCTCTGCCTAACTAGTTGATGGATTGTCGCGTCTTGTAGTTGGATCCGACCGGCGTCGTTAGCCCGTTGTAATCGGTCTCGCCTGATTGCCTGTCTGGCGAAAATGTTCTGATAGCTTTATCTATTTGGATGGCTGGGACTGGGCAATAAACCACTACTACGTTGAAATCACGTCCAGAGGCATCTTATCAGCTGGGTCTATTCCCTTGCCGTTTTTCCCGTAAATTACTATGTAATTATCCTGTCTGTCTGTTAAGTTCACGTGCTCTGGCACTTGTTGTTTTTGATTTGATCCGCTACTGGAATATCTTATCGGTGTACAACAAAATTACTACAATTTTAATGTTCTCACTCCATGAAGTTGATACCCTACCATAAACTAATAATCATCATTTTGTATCTTTTTGCTAATTCATATATTTTACGCTTCAAATATAAACATATAATTGCGTCTTTATTGCCGATGAGATCACGAAGTTTTATGGATGAATTAGAGTCTAAATAGGTTAGTTTTCGGCACAGTTGAAATGGTGCTAATCGTCAGTCTATAGGGGGAAACCTTCTACTGAACGAATAAAGAAAACCATAAGGGGTAAAAAAAAACATATTGAAACAACAACTGATTGAAGCAATGCAGGTTTTAGGTGTATTAAATAAAACACATTTTAAAATTGCAAATAAATCTGTTTAACCATTGGAGAATGTATCTTACAAAGATAAGATAACGAACCTTGTAAACATATATACACGTTTTCGCATCGAATTCAAATCTCAACAGCGAATAGATTTATTCACATTTAAAATTATTTTTATAAGTAAATCGCATTACGAGTGGTGCCACTCTTCATTACTCTCATCATTATGAAGAATATAATTTTTATTGTTGTTTTATTAATGTGCCATATAAGCACTTCAATTGACACCAAGTGTTTTGTGTGTCTATTTATGTGTATGTGTGTATTCAAACAAATGTATCAAAGTACCCTCATCTTTGCATAGATAAAAATAAAAATATTCATAAGAAATGAAACAGCAACAAGCAGGCGCAAACATTTGCCATTAAAAACAATTGAACATTATTAGAATAGGAATTCCATAATTGGTAGAATGACAATTTGTTACATTTGTATTGTACATCTCCCATCTCTCTCTCTCCCACAAGGGGGTTTTCAGCTGAATCGATTGCCGGATATCTTATTCGACAACGCCTCTGCTAAGTAACAATTAACTATGCACCCAGCGGGAATTTGGTAGATTACTTCATTGCTTTTATGTGCCTGCAGTGGTACATTGCACTGCAGCGAGCATGTTGGAGACTTAATGACGCCATACCAATAAAGAATTTGCATGTGCGAGCAAGCACAGAAGGGCTACTTATAGCTCGTAAATTCTATAGATTAGAGATGGGTCCGTGCTTTACGGTTTACTAACCCGAATTTAATGTGAATTCTCGATGAATTCTTATAGACTTTTGCGATTAGCAATTAATATCAAATCGATAATATTAGAAGTTCATTTGGCAACTGGTTGCCGCTTTGTTATTGAATTTGTAGCCATTTCAGTAATAGTAGAGAAAAAGAGCAAAACAAACATGTGATTGCTATAGCAGTAGCAGAAGCTTTACATTTCCTTTGTTACGCTCTCGTTTCGCGCTTGGTCTTTGTACTATTGGTCTTGCAAATGACAAAGCAGAGCAGAGAAGTGCAAAAGATGTATTTCAGTATTCCGTTATTGGCTTTGCTATTGCTCTGTTAAATATCAATAGCAAAACGAAATACTACCAGGGATACATACATATGTACAAATCAGTTTTTGTATTTACTTGCTTCTCTTTCCATTTTACTCAAAGATAAGCTGCCAGCCGAAATTCCATTATACTCTAAGACAAGCTGCCCAGCTTAAATCTATCGAATATATCGTTTTTAATAGTCTCTTAAAAGATATCATTTTAAATGCTTGAGGGGCGCCTCATATGTGTGTATGTACGGAAAAGATCTTCGCTCTGTCCCTCTTTGTCTCACCTAGCCACAGACAAACGAGGGCCAATTGAAAGAAACTGTCACGCAATGCTTTTATTAGCCGAAGCCATTCATTGAACTTGAAGTCGAAGCGAATCCAATTGTCACGAAAGCAGTAGCCGATGCAGATCGCGAACCGAACCCAACATCGGACTGCATCGACCGAATGCAAGAACAGTCAAGTTTGATGTCTGTGTGTGCTTGTTTGTTGTGTGTAATGGGAAGAGCTGGCGCTTTCATTGCAGGAGTAGTGACTATTGATAATATATAATAAAAAAAAACAACAGAAAATAATTTTATAAATTCAGGGCAAAACATCGTAAACCGTTAATAATTATTAGGTTAAATATGATCATCTAATTTTGACTGTAATCAAATTTTTATCGGATGTGTGTGAAACGAAAAAAAAAACCAATCACATAAAGAGTTTAAATTTATACGGTTCACTTTTGGATTTTGCGCTTTAGGAAATGGGAAAATAATACGCACAAATAAATATTGGAGTATGTTATTGAATTAGAGACTTGGTGTTGAATGGCAGCTGTGTTGCATTTCATTCATTGTAATATTGCGATGGGGAAATCAAGTGCACATTTAATTGATTCAAAATGGCCCGTCATTATGATAATAAGTTATGGGGAAATCTAATACATATATTTATAATTTATATATAAATATTAATTATATAAATTATAAATTATATAAAAGTGTGTGTCTCAATCTATGTTTATGCAAAATAAGATGACATAAGAATTATTTCATTGACATCGTTTTCTGATAAGAGCAATTTAATATCGAGTCATTTTGAGCGCTACCAATTTCTATAAAATTAAATTTATCAAAGGCTCTTACATTTATGTTATAAATAGCCATATGTTCGTGGCTCCTCCTTCTTTTTCAGATATATTTGTTTTTCAAATCGACAATTAGGTGTAAAAGTTAGCATCGGAGACTGTGAAATCACAAGTGTCAATTGGCTATTCAATGGCGCTTAGTCATAGTTTGCAATGCAAAAAAATATTTTTAAAAATGCAAATGAAACAATTTGAAATAAGTCAAATTTGTAATGCTGTTGAAAATTTCACAATAAATTATATCATAAGCAGGTGTAGATAAATACAAATTTTTTGCTGGGCGTTGTGGATATGTTTATATATATGTGTATAAGCAGCAGCAATCGGATAACTCGTGTTTGTAGTTGAACCCAGTTATTGTTTGGACATTTGATATAGGAGTTGCCTTGAGGGGATTTCTTGACTCTTTGCTGACTTGTGCGCCAAGAGTTTTCTTTATTCTTTGTTGAGTTGCCAACGGACGATAAACAAAGGAAAATCTATCATGTAAATATTTGGATGCGCAATAATGTATCTGTCTTTCTGTCTACGATAAGTACTGCTCTTGGCAACGGTCTTGTTTCGCGACCCCGGTGCAGCTTCCTAAAATACTCCTTAATAGTTGTAATCCGTAAATTACTTAGCACTTTCTTGTCTTTTCGAGTACTTAACTGCCTATGCTTACAAGTTGTTATGCAATCTCTATTATTTGAGTGTAGCATATAGTATAGTTAGAAATTATATTAAAATTTATAGTTTAAAAAAAATACATGAACCCTGATGGGAGATAGAAAGATGCTTTGTATGGATCTTAGCTATAACTGATATTTAATCATCTTCCAGAATGTTATTTGTATTTTGAGCTATGAAATATTAAATGAAAGAACAACTTTTATTTGTTTGTCAATTCAGTTCCGGAATTTGGGTTTTTAGAAATTCTTAAGCTTTGGTTTTGACTACGATTTTAACTTCAGTCGGGAAGCCGGGAATTAAAAAGATTTATATAGTGTTCGATTTGAAATACTTAAAAGTGAAAGAATTCGTTTATTTTAAGTTATACATTTATTTGATTGACAAATGTATTAAAAATCATTAATCAAAGTAGCTAAAATAATAATAATATTTTAATTTGCAAACGTGGCCCAAGATAGTTAGATAGATATTAATTGATACGATAGGTTAATTGGAAGCTTAAGAAATATGTTGTAGAAGAACGTAATGCTTGCTGTTTTCTCCCTCTGGGCCTTCACAAAGTAATATATAAAAACAATTAGCAAGTAGTCCCCTAAGGCATTAGTCATTTAATTGCTGGCGCCTCATGTATTTTCCCTTTTGTGAAAAGCAGTCATACGAAATATAATTGTGAATAATTGAATTAAGATCGCAAATTGGCCATTCAGAAGGCCGCCCAATAAAGGTAAAAGTCACAATTGTGGTAAAAATGTTGCAATATCGATCTAACTGCGAGTAAATCAAATATAATGTGTACATGTGTATATGTATGCTTAGTATGTTTAGCGCCAATAATTAGCGGGGCAATTTCTTATGGCTAACTGCTGATTCGCGTGTGCTCGTCACAAGGCACATATGAGCATGTAAATCAAATGAAATCGTATCGAATCCAATCAGCGCGTATACGACGTGTGGTAGCACGTAAAAGTCAAAAGCCTGACTTGAGTCTGACTTTCATCTAAGTATTATTCGCTGCTCACAGCTTATGACCTGTTTTCGCTCTAGCCATCCATCCCCTCCCACCCCGCCTACGCTTCGCGAAACTGGTTCAAGCGATCGTTTGAAGTACAGCCCCCAAAGTCCCCAATGTGGAATTAATTCAAAACTCTGTCCCTGGTCTGCCGCCAGTGGATATAATAATGTTTGACTTGGCGTCGACGTCGACGTCAGCGCTCAGAGCTCAGTCGAACAGCTGTTTGTTGTTTATTATAAACAAACGGCGGCGTTGTCTGGCTCAGTACGCAAAAGATACTTCGTGGATACACATCGCTAGAGATATTCGCGGGCACGTTACAAGCGCGCGCTAAACGGGCCGTTCGCTAGAACACAGACCCAAAACCAAAGCATTCAGCAGCCAACTACTCAGTTTGTTTGAAAGAAAATCCCCATCAAATTGTGCGTTTAACTAACAATAAGAACAATTTTAACAGCAGCTAAATCAAGAGATTTAAAATTTCGTTGACTATTTTTATTATTAGCCTAGCCGTGTTTGCCATTTCAATCCGTTGAACTTTGAAATACATACATACTTTCCAAATAGTATATTGTGTATTTGCAAAAAAAAAAAATATAAAATATATATTTCTTTTCTTATTGCGGCTGTCACAAAACAAACAAAAAATTGTGTACAATTTCTCGCAAATACGCATCTGTTTTCTGTTTTGTTGTTATCTTCGTAAACAAATTTGTTTCGTGTTTTGACTTGATTTGTTGTGCGTATTCAAAGCTAAAAATTTCGTAATTATTTATATTGGTTTTCGTTTTCATACAATTTAGTATTCTAAAATATTGTAATTATATAATAAAATGTACGTTAGTAATATTTTAATCAATATAATATTTTCTTCAATGGTATAATTACCTAAGGCTTAAAATTTTAAAACGTTTTCGTTAACTTTCGATTAATGCAGAGAATGTTTCTGTACACATATTTGATAAAATTCCCAGCCACATTCAACTTTTAATCCTAAAACCTTGAACCACTTTTTTTATTTTAATCGATTCTTAAATTGTGTATGAGATATCTTAGAAAAAAGTAATGCACTTAAGGCGGATCTTTTGCAATCACTTTTAACTAAAACCAGTTGTCAAAATGTAAAATATTCAAATTCGAAGTATACATGTGAACATGACATTCTCACACTGACTGACTTCAACTCAACTCGCATCTAGAGTGCTGAAAAAATATTGTAATTTATGCGCTCAGCATTTCATCAAAATAAAATCGCATCGATTTGATTGCTTACGTATCTGTCACACGTGTTTATTCGACCCAATTAGTAGTCGATGACTTTGGACCTGTTGACAACCAGTGACATGTTTATTAGTCAATAATTATTAGATAACTCTTGATATAGTTAGTTTTCTTTGTTCTCGTAATACCCAATCTACTTACTTACTGCTTAATTAGACTCATGACTAATTTTCAGCTTAAATAGTTCAAGTGTTAAATGGATTTATTTAATTATTCATTGCAACTATAGAAAAAAATAAATAAAAATCGCCCTAAATGTGGCAACTAAAAGTGGCAAAACGTTGTTTTGTAAAAAGTTCAATAATATTATTGAGTATATTTTTAATTTCTTTGAAATGTTTCAGTATATTTGGGTCAGTTGCAATTGTAAATCAATGATATGTAAAATGTACGCAAAAACAAAGACAAATGCTTGCACTTATTTCGAGAAAGTCGACCGACTTTATCTTAAACAACTTTCACTTTAACAAAATGTTTACATTTTTAATTAAAATTTCCTTGCGTCTTATTTTTTGTTCACACATTAATAAATATATTGGGCTCTTTACCATTGTACATATACAATCAATTTAGTTAATATATGCACACTGATTTTGTTTTGCTATAATCGTCTGCTCATTAATTGAAAAATCACAAGGCTAACATCTTGGTTAGTAATTAATTGCCTATGTAAATTAGTTGTGGATCACATTTTAAATTGGTTTCCCTTCTTTATTTTTTATCATAATGTTGAAGAAAACCAAAAGGCTTAATTGTTTTTATTTGCAGGCAATCCAGAGTTTCAAATGTGAACCAAATGTGTGTACATTTATTACCTTTGTAACACAACACACACACAACACACACAACAGACACGCACACACACGCACACACACACACACCAGACACGTAACAAATTGTGATACGCCATCAAACAACAACACGAGCAGAGTGGCCAAGCAACAAATACACACCCATCAAAGTACACACACATCCAATACACCAGAAAGAGGCGCTTAGAAAAGATCACAATGGATTTCGATCAAATTCTTGCCAAATGTGGTGACTTCAATCGCTATCAGTTTATGATACTCGCCCTCTTTGGCTTCATCAACATCATTGTATCATTGGTGAGTACATAAAGTCTATAAAATGCTTACATCTTATCATTAACATTATCCAACTCACGCTCCTTGCAGCATTACTTCACACAAACCGTGATAAGTTTCGTTCCGGATCATTGGTGCTATCATGAGAAGCTAGTTAATATGACATATAAAGAGATAGCTGATATCTATTCCAAATTTGAGAGTCCCTCATGCACCCGCTTAGCAGACATTAATGGTACCAATGTGACTGTCAGCGCTGAGAGGTGCGAACGATGGATCTATAACTATGACTTTGGATATAGAAGCATGAACACCGAAGTAAGTTCACATCAAAAATTTGCTGTAGCAATATGTGTGAAATTAGTACGAAACTACAATCAGTTAACATTTTCGAGGTATTTTATAAGTGTGCATAGAGTTGACGCCCTTAACTAGGCCGCAGTGCTAGGATCTACATTAGCTCCACAATCTATATATGTATATAAGCTGGTTAATTTACTGGTTAACATTAAGAATAATAAGAATTTACATCAATCGGTAAAAAAAGTAATATGCTCCTGAGCAAGCGCAAGCTTTTCTTAGATGATATAAAAATGAAAAGTCAAACACGATTTTATTATACTTAGGATTCGAGTTGATAAGATCTTTATGTCAAGAAATGTCGGTTGGTTTGCTTTAGTAGAATCCATCTGAATATTTCTCAGTACAATTTTCATAAAAACAAAATGAATGTAACTATCTGCAAAATGAATAACTGCGACAGAATAGGCAGTTGGATAGTAAGCACAAACACAATTTTATATTAAAAACAAATCTACTATCTTCTTCAGAATTTTGGTTTGCTAAATTTAAACAACTTTGAGACTAGGCTTTAATTAACCAAATTGGCTCTCATTATTGTTTACATTTATCGACAATCTATGCTTGCGTTTTTAAAATTCTTTAATAATAGTTGTTTGTTTCTTCTTTTTAAATTTGTGCACAATTGTAACTATATGATTTTCTCTATAGCTCAACTGGGTCTGTGACTCAGCGTATAAGGCACGCATTGGACAATCGCTGTTCTTTATTGGGTCCGTTGTGGGTACCCTATTCTATGGTCTGCTGTCCGATAAAATTGGACGTGTACCAGCGCTGATATTGTCAAATTTCTGCGGCTTTGCTGGCGATTTCTCTACCATTTTTACGAAGAGTGTTGCAACATTTACGCTCTGTCGTTTCATATCGGGCCTGGCGGCCGATACCAACTTTTATCTCATGTACATTATAGGTGAGTACGGTCTTTTTCACTTTGTCTCATTGTAGTCTAACCAAGATGAACTCTATTGTGACAGTCCTCGAATATATACGTCCCAGCATGCGAACCCTGGGTCTGAATATGGCTGTGGGCCTGTTCTACTGTCTGGGCTTGGTGTTTACGCCTTGGCTGGCTGTTTTGGCCGGACACTGGCAGATCTACTTGGCCTGCACATCGCTGCCCATACTGCTGGTGGTGCTCTACTATTTTGTGGTGCAGGAGAGCGCCCAATGGCTGGTAACGCGCAATGACATCGACGGAGCCATCGTTCGCCTGAAGCGCGTAGCACGCTTTAATGGCTGTCATGTAACCCAAGCGGAGTTTGACGAGTTCCGACGTCATTGTCAAATGACCCGCGAAATGCAAGGTGGCGATAACAAGAAGCATGCCACACTATTGGACATGTTCAAGACGCCGCGCATGCGCAAGAATACGCTCATTCTTTTCTTCAAGTCGTACGTTTTAATGAGTCCTGCACTATTTGGTGTACAAATATTTCAAGGCTATTTTATTTTCAGAATGGTGATTACATTATGCTACGATGCCGTGTCTCGCAATGTTGAAGGAATGGGCATATCGCCATTCATAATGTTTTCGCTGAGCGCATTGGCAGTGCTGCCTTCGAGTATTTTGCTGGTCCTCCTGCAGGATCGCATTGGACGCAAGGGCATGGCATCGGGTTCCCTGTTGATTGGCGGTTTGTTCACATCGGCCGCTGGCATAGCCATTGCCTATCAGCAGCACAACCACAATGCCATTTTGTTGGCCTGCCTGACAATTGCGGCGCGTTTCGGCGTTGCCATTTCATACGAATCGGGCTCACAGTATGCCACAGAACTGATACCGACGTGTGTGCGTGGCCAGGGTGTGGCTGCTGTGCATGTGGCTGGATTTGCGGCCTCCTTCCTCGCACCCTATATTCTTTGGCTGGGCACGTTCTTTAAGGCAGCGCCCTCCATTATTCTGGGCGTGCTCTTCTTTTCTGGCTCCTTTGTGTGCCTCCTGCTGCCCGAGACGCTTAACCGGTGAGTGTGCGAAATGTGTTTCTATATATAAAATTAAACTTATATATAACAATTTGTTGCCTTAACAGGACTTTGCCGACGACTATCGAGGAAGGTGAGGTGTTTGGCAAGGGCGACAGCATGTTCGACTTCCCGTGCCTGCACCATCACAACGATGATGACTCGGACTCTGATCTGGAGAAGTACAAGCGCAAGCATTCACTAATCGATGCCAAGCAGCATGTGGAGTCCGGCCAATGCACCAAGCGCAAACAATCGTTGATCGATGCCGATCGCGAGGAGCAGGCCATAAAGGATGCCAAGCAATAAGCCAAGTTGAAATACTAATGACTAGTTCGTAGTGTAGTTAAACAATTTTTTTATAATGTCCCAATCAACTAATCAGCCAAGGAACAACAAAAATAGTCCTAAGTAGCCAGCTCTTTGGGATAGATCTGAAAATTCAAACTTTTTCTTTATTTACTAATAACAAACATTTAATGGTTACTTGAAGAATATAAAATGAGTGCTCAGCATCTAGACATCTTCTTTGAAACTTTTTCTTTCTATACGCACTCGTACACACTTACGCACATAAATATACCTATATATATATATATATATTTACATATATATTAAAATCTAGGATTAAATGCCTACATAAATAAACTTCAACGTTTATATGTATTCATATGTCTCTTTAATAACTAAATGAATCGATTTAGTAGATAGCCATCGAAAACATTTTCCAAAAACGTGTAAAATATCGAACGGAATCGGAATCGCATAGTTAACACTTAAGCGGCACAATTTCACTTAATTGAATAAATTGAAAACTTATATACATTTAAAAATATGTAATAAATAATTTATCATAAGTGTATAAGTATATAGCAGAGTTTATTTTGATTTAATGCATTGCAAATGCAAGTGCAAAACTGATAATAACTACAATTTTAGAAAAAAATTAAAAATAAAATAAAACACTTGTATACAAATTTGTATAAATCTTTGTGATTTATTTGCTTTTATGAATATATTTTTAATCAATTTTTGTTTTACCGTTTTACACCTTCAAAAGAAACTAAAAATATTTCCATAATGCTGATAGTCTAGATTTCTAGAGAAATTTTTAAAGTTTTTCTTTTTCAAATAAATCACATACGACAACTGTTCTTGGCGCAATTAACATAATTCCCTTGACCTAAGACTTTTGCTTCTGACTTTCTCACAATCCATCAAAAGCACTTTCCGAATATACGACTAGCGATATTATCTCACGGTCTTCATGCTCATTACTAGTTTTGAAGTTGTTATATTAGCTAGCTGTATTACGAGATCATTGGGTCATAAGATGGAACTTTCGATATCATACAAATTTTGGAAGGAGATTCCTAGTAATTTACCTTCCCAGTTTGAGAACTGTAGCTCCCAAACATTCTGGCGGTCCGGAAGTTTATTTATGAATCCTTGAAGGACCTCAAATACAATCTATGTTAGATCATTGAGGGATGATTGATGACTGTACCTTTAAAATTTTGGAGATATGTGGCTTTATCAATTTACTCTTATCGATTATAACGGTTTTCAGCAGTTCTCAAGTCCCTACGGTCCCTACGGTGTCGTAAAAATTGCACACACAAGTGTGGAGAGACTAACAGATATCGTGACAGACAGCAATATACTCTCCCTGCGAAAACTACTAAGTTGAGCGACCATTCAATTTCGAATTTAAATACATTTTCACATTAAGAGGTATTTTCTAAATATTTTCTGGGTACAACAATACTTCCTCACAATTAGCAATGTCTATAGAATTTAGTTTAAGTGTACACCATGTTTTGGATTTCATTAATGGTGTTTCTAAATTCCACAAAGTACTATAGTATCAAATATCATCCACACAACATATGTCGTTCATACGCCCATCGAACGAAAGCAGCAAAGAAATATCTATTTTGTTGGCTGTTGGCGATGAATATGGCCGGCGATCAGAAAAGCAAAAAAAGCAGTTGCTTGTGTTCTGAAATGTGAAAGCAAATAAAATATAAAAGAAATTGCAGTCACTGCTAAGAGCCGCTTGGCTAATTGCCAAGTTGAAAGTTTTGGTTGTTATTTGGGAGTTTAAGAATACGTTGTATTCGCAGCACCCAAACTTTTTGTTATATAGAATTGTTATTTTGAACTTGGCACCCATCGTATAGTGTTTTTAATTCTGTTAACTCAGCATCCACAAGTATCATAACTGCTGTCGAAACCACTAACACCAATGCTCTCTATGTGCTTCTCTCGCTCTTTAAGAAGGGGTTCTCTCTTTTCTGCCGGATGCTGCAGGTTAGTCCGTGTTACCTTTCTCGTTGTTTGACGTTTCTTATAAAAATGCTAAGCCGTGCTTCAAGCCTCTGCCAAAATTAATTTGAAAAACATTAAAACGTTATTGAAAGCAACTCTGTGTATATTTGCCGAACTTAAGACCACTAAAAATCTGCTGTTGTTTTATTGATATTTAACTGTTTTTTTTTTTAATTTTATGTGAAAGAAAACTGAGTATACTCCATATCAAACTCAATATGCCTACAACAATTCATTTTTTTTTTGGGTAATGTTGCTTTTCATCTAGGCGAATAGCTTATCAAACCGTTTTTTTTTAAATTGAAATATTCTCGCCCATATTTCTTGCTCCAGCTTAATCAGGTTTCTTTTAATTTTCACAATCAAATTATCCAATTAATGGGAAGGACACGCCAAAGTTCATGCTCTGAACTGCCTGGAAGTTCAATGTTGTACGGCAAGTACATATGCCTTAAAGCCTCAACAAATTTCTTAAAGTCCTTAGTGAACTCGAGAATCTCCGGGACATCTTGCTGAGCCGAGGGCAGAGCACATGGATCATTTAGACAAAAAGTCGCCAAATGCAGAACGAATATAGAAGAATGCGTTTTGGTTAATAACTTCTGCTAACTGATTAATTCTCAGTCCTTGATTAATTAATTATTGAATATGGTGTTTACTTGATTGTAGCACGTGCTGCAACTTGTGTTTCTCAACTGAATAACATTGCTGTTTACTTTTCGTTTATACCCTGCTGATCTATCGATTATCACTTAGTATCCATTTGATTTCCTGGCAAGTGAGGTAATCCTTCCCGAGAGTTTCATGCGTTGCTGTTGGTATATTTTTTAGATTTTTTTTTCTTATTGGCTGAAAGCGAATTGAATATTGGCTGATTAACCTATAATTGTTATTTTCTGGGAAACCTATATTGTATATTTTGCTCACTGCTGCTGAATATTTCCCTTCAACTTAAAAGCTTTAATTTCAAATGAATTCGAGAGAAGTCTTCATAATGTGCTATATATAATTGTCGTAAATTCACACGAATTCGTTTAATTCGTTTAAAGGTTTGTTTGTGTTGCAAATGTGACTCAAATGACTGCAATGTAACAATCTGGCAACCCTCGTTTAGCTTATCCTAAGTTTTGCATTGTCCGTTCGTTCGCATGTACTCAAATATGAATCTCTCCATAGTTCTGTGACCACTCCGTTTTTGACTGCCGAATGCGTCGCGTCATTAGACTAATAAAAGTGTGATTCCTGCATATCGTTATCTTGTTTGTATACGCTGTAAAACTGTACGCTTGGATCTAACAAATTCCAAGAGTTTGTAATGAGCAATTACATAAATAAACTAAAACTTTTATGTACTACGTAAGTTGTTTTTAGTAGTACTATCTACTAAGGAGATTATAGGATAATTTTATCGTAAAGTTTGTAACGCGATATCGCCGACTTCATATAAATTCCTGATAATCAACACAAGCTAAGTTGTCTGTTTATTTCTATGCAAACAAGTCTCTTTTTAAAACTAAAACAAACTTATTCAGCATCAGAACATCAGAACCGTGTATAAATATCTTGAAACTTGTTAAACAAAATCTAGATACACCTATTGAAGAGCCGTGGAGCCCTAAGCCTTTGTACCTAGTACTTGAAGTCTTAAGTATATTATTGCAGAATATATTGAAATTAATTTAAAATAATTTTATAGTCTAACATGCCTAAGAAATCCTTTCTAACTTGCTTAAATGAAGTCTCCGCGATTTTTAATCTCATTGGAGATCATATTGATCACCTTGAAGCCCTGCGTAATTAATTTATGCAGTTCCAGCGAATTATGAGGAATTCCCTCAGCTGAAAACTTAATGCACTAGAAACAAGAACATATGTTCAGCTGCTAATATGCAATCAATATCCGAGAGATACATTTTTTTGGGATTCACAATGTCTTTTTTAGTTCGTTGTATTTCATATTTGCGAAAGCTATGCAGATATGTCGAAGTGTACCTCTTATAAAATAAATAAAATAAAGCTAAGACATAATTTATCGTATTTATCAGATTTTGTACACCCCATAACCACCTCACCCTAAATAGAAAATATCAAGACGATATCGCTGTCGAAGCCCAGAGATTTTAACTATTCTGGGTTGAAACTGCGAAGGACCACATCTACTCCTAAGTGTGAACATATTGTTTTATTAGTTAAAGCTTTATACAAGTCGAGTGTTTGAGAGGTGCTGATAGCAGCTGAGACCAATCGAAGTGGTTGTCAAACTGCGACTATTTATAATTTTTGTTTTAAGTCTACGCTTAGTAAGTGTTATTTTTTTGTTTTTTTTAGAAGTGAAAATGAAATAAATTGAATAAAATTAAAGATGTTCAATTATTGAGAATCTTATTATTATGACAATTTACATTTTAAAAGATCGAATATCGAACTGAAATGGACTTATAGGGAAATTCTAACTTTAAATAATACTCATAACCTTGAATTTCTTATATTAATAAGTTATACACCGAAACTTTTCAGTGTCATACTTGAACGTAAAAATCGTGGAATGAGTAACAAGCCTATTATAATTTACTTTGTGAAGTATTCACTTATACATATTCTGTGTGCTTTATAGTAATATACACTGTATGATACTTTATGTTTATACTTGAGCCAGATTTCATCCATTTTCGTTGTTCCTCTTTTTTTAACATAAAAAGTTTACAAGTTTTTTCAATATTCATATCTATACAACAAATTAGTTTCCTGACGATTATTCTAAACAATAATGTAATAAAAATTGAATCAGTTCAATATTTATAAAAATCAAAAAATCATGTTCTAATAACTAGCCCCCTTTATCCCGATCTAGGCATAGTGATGACGAAGATAATGTGGTTACAAGCATTATATATAGACATTATATGAAAAATCATGCCTTAGGTGGCGTATGAGAATCGTTTCCATCAACCGGCAGCAAAGAAATATTTATTTCGCTCGCTGTGGTGATTTCATCATGGCTGAATAACTTATAGAAACACGAAGTAAGTGTTATTTCCAATTGATTTTGTGGCCATTGTTGTTATTTTTTGCCAGAGGATAAAATAACAAAAAGCTCGTAGTCTCGAAATGGAATATTGCAGCTGTCGAGAATGGGGAAGTCGGGGTACGATTAAAGTAATATGATCATATGGATCATGTTAATGTAACAGAAAAAAAAAACAAGTGAGAGAATTCGAAATACTCGAAATACTCTGATACCATAGGTATCACCACCTGATAACAGGTACCACAGAACAGGGTGGGTGTAGCCAAGAAATACCGATCTTTAAATGAGGTTCCTAGTAATCTTCCCTCAAAGTTTGTATTTAAATTAGATCGGCTATTAATAGGCTTTTGTGGATTTTTGGGGGTGGTAGTGGGCGTGACCAAAAGAATGTTGGAGAAGTTTCCAAGTAATCTACTTTCCAAGTTTGGTAACCTTGGCTCTAAATTCGCATAAGACATAAAGTTTTGAGAATTTTAGGGGCGGAAGTGGCCGTGGCCGAAATAAACATTAGTAATCTGCCTTCCAAGTTTGGTAGCTATATTTTTTAAATTGCAAGACATTTGAGATTTTTAGGGGCGAGTATGGGCGTGGGTGAATATTTCTTTGGAGGACGTTCTTAGTAATCTACTTTTCCTTTTTGGTAACTGTAGACAAATAGGGCGTGGTTCAAATTTTGTCTCTAGAGTTTTAAAAGGTGTTACCAGCACCTTTCAAATTTGGTGACTCAGCTTGAAAATTGTGTGAGATATGTGTTTTTATCGACTTACCCCATCAGGAGTATGGCTTTTGTAGGCGATTTCCGATAATGGTATATCCATCCATATTTATGATCATCTGTAAAGACGCAAGAATTTTCCATAGGCGCACTTTCACAAAGCGTTGATTATGATCTGCAATTTATTTGAAATTTAGAACATGTTCTCGTCTGGCCTCCGATAAAGTGTTCAACATTTGGGTGCTATGTCCACTGCGGGGCTGGAAAATTGCTATAATCGCAAATAAAAACTGTTAAAGAAAGTCACTGTATTTTGTTGGTTGGTCTATCTCACAATTTAAAGCTATAGTCAACAAATGTAAAATGTATATTACTAGTATCAGCCTTAAAAAGCGGATAAATAAATAAGACAACAAATAAATAAATTTCCTATTGTTATATTAAAAGCAAATATTTATTTATTTACTCGAAGTTATTGGTATACACTTTAAGGTTAAATGGAAAGAGGTATACAAAGGGGTTTTCTTAGCTCAGTTTAAGTACAGTAGGAATACCATAAGTGGAACACGTATTGTGCAATTTATCAGCTATATCTGTATTACTATGCATCCTTGACATGAATAATACTTATCAGACCATTCTGTTACAGGAACTAACTTTACGTTAAGCTCATCTTCAGGTTATTTGTTATCTACATCAGATTCAGTTTAAGCCTACTACTAAGCTTCTGACTTCTCTTCGGTGCACTGGGACGCGCTTTCGCGATGCTTTTTAAAGCACGGAAAGTACAAGTAACCCTCGTTCATGGCGAATTTCTCACCATCGGCCAAGTTCTCCGGTAGTTTTCTAGATAAAAGCAAAATATTAACTGATTCGAGGTCTGCTTGAATATTGTGACTTACTTGTGCAGAGTTTCAGGAAGCGTCAGGCATAAGCCAGCACCAATGAACATCAAAATACTTATGAAAATTGATGGCAGTGGCTTATAAAATTGGGCCAAGTAGATCACATAGAAAGCCATCGTACTGGAGGCCAAGCCAACGACATGTATATTGGACACGGCCCTCCCCCTGACACTGGTTGGGATTATCTCGGCAGCGTATTGGATTTCCGCATCATAGGAGACCGTGGCTCCGTAGCGACCCAAACCAATCATAACAGCCAGCAGAATAGCATTCTCTTTCGGATCCATAAAGGCAATAATGAAACCCGTTACTGTGGTTATAATTCCGCCCACCAGCAACGCGCCACAGGCCATTCCCTTCCGCCCGATAATGTTTTGCAGCAAAAGAATTGTGCAGCCTGCAGGCAAATAGTTAATCGATGTGTACGAGAATAGCTTGAATGGAGAGGAGCCCAGACCCTCCATGTTGCGGTTGATCACATCGTAAGAAAGTGTAATGATGACCCTGCATAGAATAAATATTGTCAGACAATCTATCAACGACTAACTAGCAGTACTTACGATTTCAGCAGCAAGGTCAGCGTGAAACGACGCAGACGCGGTGTTCTAAACATTCCCATGAATGTATCCTCATGATTTGTTAGCTTCTGTTGCTCGTTCATCTTCTCGCGATAGTGCTTGACAAACTCATCGAACACAGAGTCCTCCACCTGCCTCCCGTTGAATCTGGCCACCCATTTGAGACTCTTCACTGCCTCATCGTATCGCTGTTTAGTGAGCAGCCACTGAGCACTCTCACAGAGTAGCAGCGGATAGCAGAGCACCCCAAGAGCTGGCAGCGAAGCTATCCATAGATAGTGACGCCAGTTGCCTATCCAGATGGCGACCCAGGGGGAGGTCATCAGTCCAAAGCAATAGAAGATGGCGAGAATAATGTTGAGGCCAAAGGTGCGACGTTTTGGACTCAGGTACTCGAACACTGATATGTCAAATGGGATGAATGCAAAGTTAATATTGAAATTTTGGTAACGATTAAAGATTTTAGGTCGTTGTATAAAGGCTTTCGCTTACTCACCTAGAATGTACACCAAATAGTACATGGTGTCGGTGGAGAGACCAGAGACAAAGCGCGAGAATGCAAACCATGGTAAGGTGTGCACAAAGGAAGTCATCATGTCACCGGTAGCACCAGCTAATGTTGTCATTATCAAGGTAGGTAGCCGGCCAATGCGGTCCGATAGATAGCCAAAGGTGATGGTACCCATCACGGAGCCCACAAAGAAGAAGGATTGGCCTACGGCCGGCTGATGGGATTTGTCGCAGACCCACTGGAGCTCAGTTGTGAGGCTCTCGTAGCCGCTTTCACGTTCGAAAATCCAATCTTGGCAGGTTTCGTTATTGGATACAATGCCCGTTCCATTGATGACGCCATCGAGCTGTGTGCAGGCGGGTTGACTTACATTTGAATAAATCGAGCGTATCGATTCCGCATTGAGTCCAAGAATATCATCATGGGAGCACCTGTACCGACCAAGTTTCGAGTGTTTAATTAGTAAAGATGACATGCAGAAGCTTAATTTCTTCAAGTACTGACCAATGTTCCGGCGTAAAAGTGATGAGTGTTTGCGAGAAATAATGCAACGAGCTGAGTATATTCGTATAGCCGTACAATATCAAGAGGACAAATTGGAAGCGGTTAAAGCTGCCGCACTTCTCGAGCACACGATCGAAATCCATATTCAATTCTGTACCTAGCTGCTTTAGGTGAACTTTATTTACTTCATATACTATGTATTATATATGTATTCAAATCACGGGGCACTTTATTCTGCAGGTATCGGGTTAAGAGCGAAGACTTCAAAGCTTCTCGTTAACAACATACTCGGCGCGAAGCAGGCTTCCGAGTGTTTTGGTTCAGTTGTTGAGTGCCGGCCTTATATAGTATAATTGCCGTAAAGCGTCTCCCCAGATTAAAGTGCGAAATTAGTGATAAAATTTAAGTTTGACTATCTCTGTGGGCTTCTAATACGTTGAGACTTTCGCAAATATTGTATTCGTAGCGCTAAAAAGTCAGTGACTGCCTGCTTTGAATTGCCTACTTTATGTGGCCAACAAACAATTACCAATTCATATGGTACTCATATTTGTTGACACTACTCCTTGGATATTCTTTTATTTATATATACATACAAGAATTTGCTTTTATGGTAATCTGGTATCCGTAGTAATAAATTGCGCTTCTGCATAGCGATGCAATTGTTGCACAAACACTTGCAACAAACTTAAATAATATTGTGCATTCGAAATTTCGAAAGGGCATTTTTCGAAAGGCGTATTTGTCTCTGTTGCTCTTATCAGGCATTTAACTCGACCGATCAAGTGACGAACGTGTCTTTGTTGATGGTCTTAGAATTTTCGGCAGTCACAAGTGTGATTAGTCTAAGATTTATGCTAGAGTTAGTGGTGGCAATTGCTGTAAGTCACGCCTGTACAGCAAACATTGTATATGCATTACCGCTGGACTTATCCGGTACCTGACACCTTTATAGTACGGCCTAGACTAATATTTATATATATTTATATATGTATGCGTTATACACGTGTATAGTATATATTACAATTGTATTGACATTGCGAAATTCAGATAATTTGCGCACATTCCAAGCATTTCCAAAGCAGTGTGGAACACATTCAAATCGACGTGATAATTATTGACCTTCTGCATAGCTCCGGTAATGGAATTGGGTTAGTTGGGTTTATTGGATTGCTCACGGTAGTGTTAGCATTACTGACAATTTATGCATTTATTGCCATATTTAACTTTTATAACAGTATTAATGTTATAACATTCATATTAAGCAATGATATCACGCCGCTATAAGCTAAACTGATTATAGTGGGTGTGCCGTCAGGCAATAAATGATAAATTCGAAAAGTAAATACTATAAAATAAAAAACTTTATTTTCAGAGATTTTCTTTTATATATGTTTTACAAGTTTTTTCTATAGACGCAACAGACACTACCGTCTCCTCGGTCGGTTTCCTCCTTTGGCCAAAGCAGGGGAAGTAATACCAGTTTTCGCCTTTACCAAAATTCTCGCCATCTACCAGTGTTTGGGGCAGTTTCCTAAACGAATCAATAAATAAAACATTTGCAAGATTGTATGCCATTTTTACTTACTTTTTCACTGTTTCCGGTAGAGCCAGACACAAGGCGGCGCCAATGAACATCAGCAGACTAATGAAAATCGACGGCAGCGGCTTATAAAAGGTACCCAGGAATATGATATATGAACTGAAGAAGCCAAATGCATAGCCCACTACATGTATATTAGACATGCCACGCCCTCGTACACTAGTGGGTATAATTTCGGCGGCATATTGAGCTTCCGCATCATAGGCGACAACACCACCATATCTGCCCAGGCCCACCATTAAGGCCAAAAGAAGCGAGTGCTCCGAAGGATCCAAACTGGCTACCAGAAAGCCAGTTAAGGCGGTAATCACTGCACCTACAAAGAGGGAGGCACAGGCCATGCCCTTCCGACCGATGAAGTTCTGGAATAGGATTATGGTCAGGCCAGCCGGTAGGTACGTAATGCTAGTGAATGAGAAGAGCTTGAAGGGTGAGGTGCCCAGGCCCTCCATATTGCGACTGAGTATATCAAAGGCCACCGTGATGATCATGCTGGTAGAGAAAAATCTTTATGAGTCTGTAATCTTAAACACTTGCAAACGCTTTCGACTTACGACTTGATGAACAGTATGATGGTAAATTTACGCAATCGTGGCGTCCTCAGCATGCCCATGAATGTATCAGATGTGGTTTTCTGCTGCTCGTTCATCTTCTTGCTATAATACGTAATGAAATTATCAAATACATTTTCCTCCACTTGGCGTCCATTGAATTTAGCAATACGACGCAGACACTGCGCCGCCCGCTCATATTGTCGCTTGGTCAGCAGCCACTCGGCGCTCTCGAAAAGCAGGCACGGATAGCAGAGTACGCCTAACGCCGGCAATGAGGCAACCCACAAATAATTGCGCCAGCTGCCCACCCAAATGGCCAACCACGGTGAGACCATCAGACCCACACCAAAGAAAACGGCCAACACAATGTTAAGGCCCAGAGTACGGCGTTTGGGACTGAGGTACTCAAATACTGCAAGAACAGATCGAATATAATCGGAGCTTGCATTCAGACTCATTGTTCAGACTCACCCAATATGTACATGAGAATGTACTCAGTATCTGTCGATAGACCAGCTATAAAACGGCCAGCAGAGAAAAATGGCAGCGAGTGCACAAACGATGTGATGAAATCGCCAAAAGCTCCCGTCAATGTGGTCAGCATGCAGGCCTTGAGTCGACCAATGCGATCCGCCAGATAACCAAAGAATATGGTGCCCAGAACGGAGCCCACGAAGAAAAAGGATTGACCTACGGCCAATTTATAGGCATCATCGCAAACCCATTCAAGCTGTGTACAATATTCAGAGAAACGAGTATAACTCTGTGAATTCCGTAAACTGCTGCCTACTTTTAGGGTTAACATACCTCAGTCGTAATGCTTTCATAGCCACTCTCGCGCTCAAATTGCCATGACTCGCATTTGAATTCCTCATTCATTAAGAGGACCGGATCCCACTGAATGTAGCTACAGCGACCAGAGGATGAGTTATTTCGATAAGCGTAAACATCATGCGGAACTGCCGGCATGCATCTATAAAATGGGAAAATTATTTACATTTATTGAAATAATTTAAATTTCATTAAACTGGATTTACGTATGCGGCGGCGTGAAGCTTATGATCGTCTGCGAAAAATAATGAAACGATGACAGTATATTCGTATAGCCATAGAGAGCCAGCAATACGAACTGGTAGCGCCCAAAGCTGCCACATTTCTCCAATACACTCTCGAAGTCCATTGTGTTGAGAATTCTCGTGTTCTTTGTGACTAGAATAGC
The DNA here is from genome assembly GCA_035041335.1 of Drosophila crucigera. Taxonomy (NCBI): domain Eukaryota; kingdom Metazoa; phylum Arthropoda; class Insecta; order Diptera; family Drosophilidae; genus Drosophila; species Drosophila crucigera. The sequence continues at coordinate 1,338 of JAWNLG010000006.1, read as the reverse complement.
GGTCCCAACGTCTGCATTGCTCGTTGGCCGCCGATCGTGTGCCACGAAACGACTGCTGCAATATTCATATATGTGTATATATAGATATAAACCTACATATATCCATATACGTTATACGAATCGCTTGCCATAAGATCATCTATTGCCCGGAATATCTGGCAAGACCAAGCGTTATCTAAGCAAACAGCAAGGCGAAAAAATCTGTAATGGCTTATTTTGTAGACGGTGAAGTTATTTTGTTTAATTATTTAGTGGCTGTGTAATATGTATACGTATAGATAAGATGTCGTCACATGATATTAAGTGGTTTACTGATTAAGTTAAGATTAATTTAATACGCTATTTTCCCAAAGGCTTTAGAGGATATATTGAAATCTTATGTATCAAAATCTTATATAAATACAGTCAAGAAAATACATTATTTATTCATTCAATACTCTGTCTGTATCGAAACATCAATTGAAAAAAAAAAGAAAAAAATAAAATAAAACCATTAAATCGGAGTTAAATGGTAGTTTTAAAAAATTTGTTTATTTTTGCATTGCATTTTTTTTTGTATGTAAAATGTACAACAAGGAGCTAAACAAACCTTCACATTGATTATACGTATTTGTGTACACTTCTATGCTTCTTTAAACCCATTCATATTGGAATCGTGAAATGTCTTAAGTCATTTTTATATGGAGATAGAGTATGCTAAGGCTAACTCTTTTGTCAAATCTCTATTCATTGTTATCTTTTGAATCCAATCATATGCCAAACATATGATAAACGTTATTATGAAAACGAATAAGAAATTAAAATCAAAATGCAAAGTAAATAACGATTTAAATGTGCATTTGCTTAGCCTGCTACAATATAAAGTGCCGTGATTTTAAGCTTTATTATATGACTTTTAAATATTGTAACGAACCTATTTACTAGGGTGTGTTTTAGCTAGGCTAAAACTCAGTCGAGCTGAGGGTTCGAGCAACAAATTTATTTTGCGTTTGCAATAATTAACAACACAGTCGAGGTATATAAATTAATCGAGTCCTTTTAGTTTTTAGTAAAAAAAAACCAGTTTGTTTCGTTTTGATGTTTTATTAAGACTGAATTTATAAACTGTAACTTAACATAACTAAACCTCGGACTGCTGCTTCTGACGCCTTGATTGCTGCAACTTTGTCGCTGACGGTGTCAGTTATCCGTTCTGGGTCCCACGATGGTCTTCCCGTGGGCTCTGCTGACGGGGCGCTTGTCCATGCGCCTTAGCTGTGATCGTGGGCTCATCATATTTCTGTCTGAGTCCCGCGTTGCTGAAAATATGCTGACGAGGCGCGCGTGTTTGACTCCTTT